>VIAB01005707.1:90825-103093 GCA_009801035.1 Oophaga pumilio
CAGCCCCTCAGCTTATTCCCCTATCAACCAATCTCCTCAGTTTATTCCCCCATCTGCACAGTCCCTCAGTTTATTTCTCCATCTGCACAGCCCCTGACCTCATTTTATTTTCTCCATTAGCATAGCCCTTCACTTCATTTTATTCCCCCATCAGCACAGCCACTCCCCTCATTTTAATTTCCCCATCTGCACAGCCCCTCCTCTCATGTTATTCCCCATCAGCACAGACCCTCATTTTATGACCCCACTGAACAGAAATATAAGAACAAAAAAGCTCATACATGATCTAGGCTCCCTTCCACCATCTCTTCTTCTGTGAAGTGCAGCAGTGGATGTCAGTGAACACCATCATCCAACGTCTCCTGCATGCGCCTTCTCCAACAAGGCGCTGGAAGTGGCCTGCATCTTGCTGAAGATCCTGGTGGAGCAGGGGAGATTACAGCTCCTCTGCTACTGTCACGGGCAGCGCACACAGCAATTGTATTCGAATCTGACAGATGCAAATACAATTGAGTGCAGGGAAGCAGGACAGAGAGACGGGTGAGCAGTGTTACTGACAGATATCACTCACATCCGTGCTTGCATCACCAGCCATCACTGTGCTGATTGTCTTCAGCTGCACCAAGATATTGAGTGACTGTAGATATTCAGCAATTTTTTATTCAAAGTGCACCCTCCTCAGAAAGGCAGGAGGTAGCGCCCTAGGCAGGTGACTAACCTGTCTACCCCTCATCCTAGCCTTGATTGCCATTCCCCTCTGTTATTTATTCTTGCCTCTGGCACTTAGGAATTGCCAGTGTTAGTTCTTACTGCCTTGTTTGGAGTTGGAGGTGTAGTTCATGGATGGAGTTGATGTTTGGAGATTTGTTCAAGAGATTGTTGTTTGAAGTTTGGGTGGGGGAGGGGACAGATAAGGGTTGATTAAGTAGCCTAGCAAAGCATGTGAACCCAGCCTCTCCACTTTTAGGAATTGCAGTGTTAGTTCCTACTGACTGGTTTGGTGTGGGAGGTGTAGTTCATGGATGGAGTTTACGTTTGGAGATTTGTTCAAGAGATTGTTGTTTGGAGTTTGGGTGGGGGAGGGGACATTTAAGGGTTGATTTAAAAGCATAGCAAAGCACGAGAACCAGGCGTCTCCACTTTCAGGAGTAATCTGGAGGACAGGGATAGACTGGTGCGCCCCTAGTTCTAGTGAGCTAGTTATCACCCACAGTTCTAAGACATTGCGGGCATTGAGTGACAGCAATTGTCCTGCTCTTACCCCAATTTTGATTCCTTTTACCACCCTCTAGCACTTACTATGACCATTTTACAGCCATTTTAAAGCACTGAAGTTGGGGTCCCCATTGACTTCTATAGAGTTTGGTTTCGGGGTCGAGTTTGGTTACCGAACTGAACTTTGAATTACAGTTCGGCCGAACCTAACATCCACAGCTCCACTCATCCCTACTCATATTCAAAAAAAGTATAGAGATAATTGTCACTTATTTATCATGTCTTTATTGGTGTGATAAAACACTGTATGTTAACCATGTCCGTGAGACTAACATGATGGTTTAACCATTAATACCACAAAAACATGAACATAAATGGGAAGATTTATTAGACAGTTTTCATTTCAGTTCATAAATCTTACAGTATACTTACAATGGATTAGTCCAATGCACCACTCTGTTGTCCATGCACGCTTGGTGCAACCCTCCACAAGGTTGTAGTAATACAGAAAAATCCAGAAACCAGCGTACCAGACATCCTCCTTTGGTAACTTTACTGGTAAAGAACAATATGCCTCTTTTTTATGGCTTTATGCATAGCTCTCATTTTTGTGGCTTGATAAAAGTCTTGTGTGGCCAAAACATTCTGATTTTTCTGTACCGAAGGAGGACATCTGGTACCCTGGTTCCTGAATGACTCTCAATTCAGAAATCGGTTTGAAATGCTAAAGATGTAACACAAATGTTGCAACTTTTGGCATTTTTATACCACCTCAATTACTACAATGGCAGCATTTCCTAAAGTTAGAAGTGGATACTAACATAGAGTGCTTTTGTTTCAACTTTAGATATTTCAGTAATGGCTTGACATCCTGGCAACCATACCTGTCTGTATCAGAAATTAATTATTTTGAATAATTAATTTCCCAGTGTCACAATACAGTATTGTTTAATTAGGATTTGGTATGTTTAGAATGTTAGAAATATTTTTAGGGAAACTCCCATCTACATGTACAGACTCCTTGTCAGTTACTGTGACTTCATTGTATGAATCTGAAGAAACCCTTCAAGATTTAGTCATGTTCCTTATGCAACAATGAAGTCCTAGAACAAATTAAAGAAGATATGTAGGACGTTACTTCTTTTACAATGAGAACATTATCTGAGTCCAAATTCTTAACAAATATGTTTCATTTAAGTGATTTAGGAAAAAGGATTTCCTTTTACCGGAATCTGTCAAAACTTGATTCCAACAAGCTTTGAGGTTAACCTAAAAATGCGCCAGAAATTTTCTCAGGCTTTAACATGGATGCAGGAAAATGTTATTGAAATGACATGTCAGTACTTACAGCTCTTTGTTTATTAAGAACTGCCATGCTAAAATTTTTATCACATAATTACTTACAGGCGTATACAGTACTTCATAATCATTATGCATCCTGCTGGATGATATGCTTTCCAAGTGTAGTCATATGAAACAATCACAACCAATATAGACATTTTATGGTAAAAAAAATATATTAGATTACTATGGCGATGTTACGCTAATCCATTATGATAAAATAAACACCTCTTTTGGGTTCTTGTATGACACATGCAGACTCATTATAATTACTGTATATTATTATTATTAACTCTTGAAGGCAAACCCTACTCTGAACCTGAAAAATCCGATCTGAATGCCGTGAACTGCAATAGTCCAATGCAACATTATATCACAGTAATTGTTGGAAAAATGGATTGAATTCTGTGCTGCTAGATTGAAGGGCTGTAGATGAATGGAGCTAAAGATCCAGGAAATTTAAAGATACAGTTAATTTGTCTACATGATTCGAAATAGCAACACTTCTTCATAACAAACCATAGATTTGTGGTTTGAATTGCATCAGTTGGAACCTCAGTGATTGTAAAGTTATTCCCTTTCCAATGGATTGGGGATAGCTTCCAAACCTGGCAATACCCCTTTAAGGGCAACATAGGAGACATAAAACCTGTAAACTACATCAGAATTTTAGGTCTAAGGGGTAATGTTTCTCCTTGTGGAGCCTGACAAACCGGCCTTGGCACTACAATGTAAGGAGACTTATTCGCTGTGCAAGGCTTTTATCCTAAGTCATATTGCAAGGCTCGCTAAAATGTTTAAATGTTTGCTGCTTCCAATAGGTGGTGCTATAGAGTTCTATTCCTTTTTCTCGCTGAAGAGGAAATTTGCATACCGACATTTTAAGATTCTGATTTCATTTTCTATTAGGAAATGAATAACTTTTAAGGGGACTAAATTGAACTAAATACTTTAATCTCAATAAATTTAATCTAAGATCAGACTTAGGAAACTAATAGTCTTTGTTGTCTATAGAAACCAATCACAGTGTTCCAAAAGCATTATAGGAAGTAAAAGCAGTTTTAGGATTGGTCACTGGGCAAAAATACCGTTTTCTCTTTTAAAGTTTAAAAAGAGGTGAAAGTTTTGAAGCGTTTATATTGTACTTGTAAATGTTACTTACATTTAATTAAAGCGCATACTCCACATCACACCTGATTGCATTTTTATTTGCATTATGATTGCTCAAATTTATATGTGTTCGCTTTGCATTCAATAAGGAGGCCAGACAGAAATTCCAACCCATGGATCATTCACATTCTATGAAAATTACATCATTAAGGGTTCTATGATGTCCATGTTTAGAGTTCAACGGATTACATCTCTTGTCTCTATCTATGTGCAAAAGTGCCGGCCAGTTCATATGATTCAATGTACAGGACTTATTGGAAAACTACTGAATATACCGCACATAACATTTTCTACAGTATAATTTAAATCATTATTTATAGATAGTTTAACAATGGGGCAAAAATCTTCTAAAATCTGAATGTCCGTGGCCTGAATTCCACCAGACTAATGTACTGTTTGCTTATATTTTAAGAATAATTAGTCTATAGGAAATCACATTATTAACATTTTAGGTGACATGGGGTTGTGTGTTACTCATCCTCCATAATTCAATGCATTATTCTATTAACAAAACTTGGAAGGTGTTTAACAAAATGTCATGGTGCACAATACTGACAATGACTTTTGCTTAGCAGTACATTCACCATTCTGTTGACTTTAATGTTCACGTTATATAAAAAGGCACCTTCAAAGATTGTTCCCATTCATGCCACACACATGTTTAAACTTATAGTCACTAATATGATCTTACATGACACATTTAAGAAAAAACTATATCATTTGTTGACACAGCTTAGGCCGTTCCTTGCTTCTTCAGTGTCCAAACTCACTTGTTGTGTGCTGTGAAGAATGGATGGTAGCAACACATTCATCTTTATCCTCTTTCAATATTATGAGACCATTGAATATTACTGGTCGTACATGGTTCTCAGTCTTCTTTGGGTTCCCATAAGAATGAACCGAAAGTGGCCCACAACAATCATCTCTTTATTACTGAAAGCAAATGTTAAGGGCCTCATATTCAAGATCGATACATAGCCAATTGGTTAGACCGGCAAGTATTGAACATTTATTTCTTTCCTGCTGGTATGCGATCAATGACCCAGATGTGACAATCACTTTAAAAGGGTTGTCTGACCTCTACAAAAATCTTACATTCTTGAAGAGTAACCATTGTTTAATTATTATTTCATGTATTAATAACACACATGCAAATAAGCAACTTAGTAATCAGAGAAATGTGCTTCTTCCTCCTCCTGGATTGATCTTTTATTCTGAATCATTGGTAAAATCTGTATTCAGTGAATACAGATATTACCATTACTGAGAAAGAAGATGACAATGGGAGAAGAGGAGTCCAATGGAACTTCATGAGCATTAGTTGTCATCTATTTAATTAATTGGAAATCTGTATACACTGAATTTCTGCAAATTGGGAATTTTGAGACTGAATTATTAGTCCATGTGTATTATTAATTTGTGAAAAAAATAAAAATAAAATTATGGTTTCTTTTTAAGGGATGGTTTTGAAATGGTAAAATCAAACCTACTCACAAGCATTAACCTTCATGGACACATTACTATCAAATCGGAGGTTTGCGCTCAGACAGAAATGATGTCAAGTTCTTCAGTGACTTGAATGCTGAGGCTTGTAATTTGCTGAAGCTGTCATTCAACTGGAAAGGGACTTCATGAAAAAAGTGCCTTGGATAACATCCGATTCCAGACACCTGATCACTGCAGTCAATCACGAGTCTCAGTGGTCAAGAAAGGACCGCATCCATTCTTGACTGATGCAGACTACTGGAAAGGCAGGTTTTGAATTTATAGAAGTTACAGACAGATAATATGCTTTTGTTGTTTTAAAAACATGCTTCACATTGACAAAATTATTGCCAAGATTAGACAATTCCTTTAAGGATTGCTTAGAGTGCTAACAGGTAGAAAGGAATATGGTTTCTAGGTTTGAAATTTCCTTTGCAGGAAAAATTCATTGGTTTCTGTGATTAGTCAAAGATTAAATATACTGTATATACCATCACAGAGTTTGACCTGAGTGTCATTAGCATAATTGGCCCGATTTTCTTGCACGAGAGACTCTATGACCATGTGCGCTCACCCTCAATGTCAGTCCAAGGGCTGAACCCATTAATTAGTATGTGCAAAGGGATACACGGCACTATTGTACTGTAGGTTTACAAGCAGGGTTCTATCCCAATTTCAAGAAATATAGACAGGTCGGTCCTCTTTCCCTAGACTACAAATTTAGAATTTATTGTGCTAACAACCCACAAGTAACCATATGACATTCCATTCTATCAATAATCAGACCTTCATCAGAAATGGATTGCTGTAGGAGACCAAAGAAGATAAAGTGAATATGTTAGCTAAGGCAGTGCTATTGGAGTGGCATGTAGACATTTGTGTATGGCACCATACAGGAAAGTCTGATCATATAAATACCCAAACATCATATAACTACTTATGGATTCTAGTTCACAATAATGTCTAAATTTGCATTGTACACAAATAGTGCTAAGTTCTTTATTTTTCTTAATCCATTAAATATAAAACTCAAATTTGTATTCACTGCTGAGGTGAAGTGAGAAGAGCACTTCCTTCATGAATACAGCAGACTCATAATCATAAGCCTACTATGCTTTTATGATTATACCAGTCAAATGGCACAATACTGTTTGTGCTGTTATGACTATCAGGAGAACCAACCCATCTCTATAAAATGCTATCCTCATTGTACTGTACCAATGCTAGGTAGGCTAGGGCTAAATCTTAGCTCAGCATGCTTTGAATAGTACACCTGACTAACTCTGATGTAAAATGGCTAGGTGTTCATCTAAGTCAGTCAGCTCAGGGAAGCTGACCAGACTGGATGTGTTTTGAAGCTGAAGAGAGAAACGTGCCAGAATCTCTTTGAGAAGAGTCTGCACAGACTGTGTGCACCAACCTGCAAGTATCTCTGGTTGCTATCAGTGAAAGCAGCCGCCTGTGACCGAATGGGGCTAGCTCAGCAGTGTCTAAAGTAGTCAGGGTCTATACTGTTTAGATAGCGCCTGGACAAGGCTAGGGAGTTATGTCTATGATTTTGTTGTTTTGGTGCTATGCAACATTTGGAAAGACATACCAGAAAAAGAAACAAGCACCAAGTCAGAGTAAAAATGCACTCGAAAGATGCAGCAGACCCCCATAATAAAGGTGAGGGCAGCAAAGGTGCAAAATACTGATAAAAACAGCCACTCACAAACCTACCAATTTATGGAAGGGGTGGCTGCCTAGTAAAAAATGCACACAAGTGAGGCTTTTTTAATAGAACGCCAGTCACACAGGTTTGTGTGTTGCACAGTGTCTGGCTTACAGCCTATTAATGACACCCATACTATTAGATCAGGCAGGCTGTTCAGCATTATATGAGTGCACCCCACAAGGACAGATGCTCCAGTTCTCCCAACAAACACTATAGGACCACAAAAAAATAAGAAATAATACTGTATATACAATAAATACATTACCTGAGGTATTGGTCAATAATTTGGCCAAAATACACAAGCTTGTAACCCACATAAAGGGCCCTCACACTTGCGAGTCCTAACAAAAAATTAAAAAAGATTCACCACAGGACATAAATTAAAATAAAAACATACCAGGAAAAGAAACAGCCTTACCATCTCCAAGTCAGTTTACAAATGCACTAGCAAGATGCAGCAGATCCCCATGATAAAGGCCACTCATAAACCTTCTAATTCATGGAGGGGGTGACTGACTAGTAAAAAATGGACACAAATGAGGCTTGCGCAGGAAGTCAGACACACAGGTACGTGTGATGCACAGTGTCTGTCTTACAGTCTACTAATGACTCCCATGCTATTAGATCGGGAGGGCTGTCCAGCACTATATGAGTGCAAGCCACAAGAACAGACGTCCCAGTTGCAGCATCCTGCAAAAAATGGAAAAATGTACAACAAAAAATGATAAATGTTGTATATGATAAATACATTACAAGAGGTATTGGTCAATATTTTGTCCAAAACACAGAATCACTCCCTTCTGGAATGCCTTGTCCACAATTAAACCTAAGTGGGTATGAAAAGAGGATGTTGGATTAAAAGCAAGTCTCCTTTAGTATTCCCCATTTCTAAGTTGTCTGGAGGCTTCTATTCTATGCAGAGTGATTGGCCAAAGGACAATGTTACCGCCTTTGTCGTTGTGTAGGGGACAGGTTATTATTTTAAATTTTTGTGGAAATTTTCTGAAACTATTCACTGACCAGTGACCAACCTTACAAAAAGTTTAATAATAGGGTAAAGATTTAAAAGAGGACACTTTTTATTTTTGGAAAACTGAACTCACCACTAGTCAGTGATACATCTTGTTTATCACTGAATTCTTCAAAAATCTGAATAGCTTTTAATTCCTTGCTGAACCATTGACTCTCTTCACTGGGGTTCTCATGAAGTTTATTTAAAATTAATTTCTGGGAGAAGAGATGCAGGTTCTTTATGGCTGTAAAGATATCAAAGGGCGATGTAGGGGAAAAGTAGACCCAATTCACGGACCTCGATCATTGAGGGAAAAAGATCAATATTAGATAGATTGATCACCTGTAAGGTAGATGATTTCAACACTCCAGATGGCACTCATTTCTTCTAATCAAAGTTTCTTCAGTGATTTCCAGCCTTTCATTTCCCTTTTCGAAATGAATATCTTGTTCTGCCATTGACAGATTTCAATACATCTTCAGTTGATGAGAGCGAGGACAGTGAGGGTACATTAGGATAGGAATGGTTTCTGATGTTTTCCTGCTGCCATTTACACACAGTTTTATTTTGAAAGTCCTGTACATCTCGCTTAACTTTTTTTGCTTTGTGATCTTGAACTTCTTTGTCCCAAATAGGAAAAAGTTTTTCTAAATTGGTAGAAAGGTCTGCTCAAAAAAATTATGTATAATATAGCTACCAGTTCAATAAATGAACATAGACTAACACATAAATACATAAGGGCATGTGTAAAAAATATATTTCAACCTGTGTGGACGCAGAAGGACATAACCATGACGTATGATACAAGAAGTACAAAATTATAATGCGGGAGAAACATCAATAAACTAGCCAAGGTCAGAGAACAGGAATAAGCAGAACAAAAAAACAGGAGCCCAATACAGAAGTATAAGCCAGGGGAGCAACACCTGACTGGCAGTGGGAGACGGAAACTCAGGGATTTAAACAGCTGACTGTCCCATCCAGAGGTCTTAGTAAGGAGTGATAAAAGGTAGACTAAAATTAACTCCTTAAAAAACAGTACCAAAAGTCCCATGTAAAAAATGGAATTGAAGTTGTCAAGCATCGCAAGCAATAAATGCCACTGACCAACGTCCAGAGTGGAAACAGAGGAGGAATGAATCGGCACAGATATAACATTGACAAATTCGAGTGGCAGAGTATGCTATGCCACAATTCTTACTCCAGCAGGGTCTGCAGTAAGATTCATGTTGTGGTACACAACAAGGTACACGTCATTCATTAAATGCTTCTGATTCATAAAGAAGCGCACATTTCTTTATAAATTAGGAATGACAGAGTCCAGCACGCCTCCTCATCAAGACTAGTGTGAACAACTATATTCCATAATTATCTCAACACAAGCTAGAATTTAAATTATAACAAATTTTGAGTCCTATTCTTTCCATAATTAAGACATTAAATGAGGTTAACCAACTATTATCATTATACTGTAAAAGTGTCGTTTTAAATAATTTTTTAAGGATAATATTTGGCTATAAAATCTCAAGCTTAAAAAAGTGTACTCTGGGTACTATGATATAAAAAAGAGTTAACTGGTATAAAAGAGATTTTTTTTTCAGTTCCTGCACAACCCAGTAAGGGTGATCCATTGTGATTATATATACAGGCATGTCCACACCATTTAGGGACATGCTTTACTGCATTAGGCTCTGTACATTATGTTATTTGTCTCAGGGCAATGTGTCAATGAACTGTGAGAACGATGGATCAATCTGTCTATAAAGGCTCTGTACTTGGCAACAACTAGGTCTTAAAGCAACATGTGATTTAATTTATAACTGCAGGTTGTCATGGGAATGTCCAGGATCTCCCTAATTATGTAATTATACAATCTTTAGCTTGCATGATCAATGTCTAGAATAATAGGGGTTGTAGTTGTAGTATCAGAGAATCTTAGATAAGTACTCAAAACAGCATTAATCCACCTTCTGTCATCGTTTTCTTTTTCTTTTGAGTAGAAAAATAACAATAGCCCGTGGACTAGAAAGTTAAGTGCAATGTATAAATTTACAATAACAACAAATGGACCAATTATTTGCATTAATGCACAGTGTATATAAAACAAGTTACTTCCATTTATCTCCTTTCAGATTTTTGCCTGGAAAATAAAATAAAAAACAAAACAAAATTTTGCTTAAGATGTTTCACATGATGAATTATTAAAAATCCCAGACTGTAAGAGAATCTATGAGAGGTGTAGTATTTTATATTTCTTTTCCATTTTAAAAAATGATCCCATACATTGCTGTAAGGAAAGACGGCTAATGAAAAATAGCCCAGAATTATTGTGAAACAATTGTCTGTAGTGTAATCAAGTCTGTTTTATGCCCTGCAACTACTTCAGGATATAATGATACATGTGTCATTAGGCAGCTGCTACGGATGCCGCAGGAATATAGAAGCAATGTGCACCTATTCTTTTTCTCTCTTGCTTTTCTCTTTTAAACGTAAATGATCTGCTGCTAAGTGAATTTTGCACAGATTATATTACATTGTTCTTCAACCATGTAACTTAGCCAGGCATAGTCACAATCTATACATAAGTTTAACTATGCATGTATATAATAATATTTAAGGGTGGCTCCTTATGAATACAGATGAGCAAATATGTTCAGAAAACTATCACCGAATCCAAATTTGCCATATACTTGCCATATTTGTACCATATTTAGGGCCGAATTTATGTTTGACGATCTCTTCGCTCAACTGTACTCCCATTGACTCGCTTGGCTATGTTCGGCAAATATTGCAAAACCGGCAATCGTAATCCGAACCGAATATTGAAATACTCGCTCATCTCCACTTATGAAACAATTGTGGTTTCCTTACCTTATCACTGATATCATTACTTATATGGTAGTCTCTCAAGTAACAAGTTCTAGGGTGACTATTGTAAATTTACATATTCTAACCTGAGAACATTACTTAATGAAAAACTATAAACTACTGCACCTCCAAACTTCTAGCTCAAAATATAAAAAGAAAATTAAGGAAACTTGTCATCAGATTTTAACATATGGAAGTTGCGGTATGGTTGTTTAGGCGCTAGTTCCCCAAGAAAAGTAATAACCTTTTTGGAGAAGTCTGTGGTGCTAGTCATGAGCACATATGCAAATTAATCTTAAAGTGCACTAAGGGTGTGTCAACGCATGTGGAAGAAGCAGTCCAAGGGCAGTGACACAGCCCCAGTGCACTCACAGCTTGAGTTGCATATGAATTCTAAACTATTTTACACTGATTTCTCATGACTGGGACATCAGATCTCTACAAAAAAGGGTATAAAGTGCCTATATAGCAAAATGGGTCAACAAATTTAGCACAAATATCTATTGCAGCAGATTGTGACTCAGTGTGTAGAACTTTTGGCTTCCATATCACTAGTTGCTCGTTTGAATCCTAGTATTGACTTTAATATCTAGTTTTATAGAAAACATAATTTATTACATATTCGCACTACACTGTTTCGCTCCAATTCTTTCATCATATAAGCACATACAGGGACAGCGTAGTGCAGTAAAACATTCAGATAATGTTCGGGCCCTAGTTGCAATTTGTTAAAAAATAACAAACCGTGCTGTACTTACTAATCAGTGATCTCAGTGGCTCGATGGGTGTTCCATCTACACTTTCAGAGCCGCTGAGCTCACTGATAGCCTGCTATGTTCTAACAAGCTGTAGCTGGGGCTGAATGTTATCTGAAAGGGAACAACGCCTTTAATTACCATAAGTTTACTTTATAAGACTTGTTTCACTTTTGTTGTCCACAATTTTTGGCACACTTGTATTATTTAATTTGAAACATATATATAAATGCCAGTTCATTTTCCCACGCTCCAGAGTTCAGCGCAGGTCAGGCTATGAGGCAGCACAGCATCAGTGGCGTCACCGCTAGTCACTGATGCTGCGTGGGCAGCATCTCATTCATTCACCAGTAGTTTACAGTTGGTATATTGTTGATTTTTTATTTTTTTTTATTACACGAGAACGAGGACATTGCGGGAATTAGGAGTACAATAAAGATGAGAAAACTGTGTTGTTTTGTTGTTTTAAGACGTTATTGTGGCTGTATCTTTATTTAACCCATTAACAACTATAGGATTAGGAATGGCAGATGTTTTTAGCCAGGGGGGGGCCAATAACCATGATCCCTTCCTAGGCTATTAAAATCTGCCCCAGTCACTGGCTTTCACTCTCTGGCTTGGAGAATTGTGCGGGAACCCACGCCATTTTTTTCCCGAAAAGAATCTTTTATTAAATACATAAATGTCCCCTAATTTACACACACA
>VIAB01005708.1:66547-80650 GCA_009801035.1 Oophaga pumilio
AGTGCCTACGACTGCATGTCTTGCGGCTGTGTTTGAGTGCCTACAACTGCATGTCTTGCGGCTGTTAGGCAATCCCTGCATGTGTTGCATCTGTCGAACAATCGCGGGGACTCGAATATATTTTTCGAGCACGCCGAAGACACTCGGTTAGCACCCGAGCATGCTCAGATAACACCTTATCCCAGCACATTCGCTCATCACTAATCCCTTCCCCTCTTCCCCATCCAAAATAAAAGAAATGTAAAAAAAAAATTAGAAAAGAAAAACATCCGGTCTTGCTCCATCTATAAATGTCCGATCAATCAAAATATAAAATTGTATAACTTATAAGGTAAGTGGAAGAAAAAATACAGAATTGCCATGGTTTGGATACCCCCTCCTCCCAAAAAAGTGCAACCAAAATGTCACACAAACCCCAAAACGGTATCAGTAAAATCTACATCTCAACTCGCAAAGAAAAAAAAAACAAAAAACTTTTTTTTTTAACAAAGTTCTTAATTTTTTAAATCACTAAAAAGAAAAGCGACACAAGTTTGGAATCAGCGTTAATACGCTGACCTAAGGGATTACGTTTCTACCACGCAACGAGCGCCGTAAAAACGAAAACTACAACACAATGGAGCAATTGCAGAGTTTTTTTCGCCATTTTCCCCCCACTAGGAATTTTTTCTCTCATTTCTTTTCAGTGTTTTATCTGGTAAGATGGATGGTGTCATTCAAAACTCCCCCAAAAAAAAAGAAAAAAAAACCCCCGAGACTTCATACACCTGTATTTATGGAATAATAAAATTATGGCTGTTGGGAGGAAAAAAATGAAAAATGGATTAAACTAAGTTACGTAACTTTGCAATGAAGTTATTTCACATAGCATAGTAGTTTTCACATGTAGCAGAGCCGAGGATTTCTGGTGTAGTAGAGCTGATTTTGTTCTTTGGCTGAACATGTGGTATGATGTGAGACGTAGATCTGCTGTTCTTCAATGAATGAATGACGCATTTAGCTCTGCTTCATCTGTGCTTTTTCAGGGGCTCTCATTGCGGAGTCCATTATTCCATATAGAATCGTACACCAATAGTAGTCGTATATATTAGCATTGCCAATTAGCGTAGGTTCCCTGTGATCCCTGTACGGTGCTTGCAGCCGGTGGCGTGTCTGCGCTTGCACGATGCAGTTTAATGTGCGGTGCTGCTTGATAATGGAAGGAATGGTATGCTGAGCATCTGCTCCCCGCCACATTGTGAAACGCCACATTGTATGCAGTCACACTGTCTTTTTATATCATGTCATAGCCTGCCAGTCCGTCCACGCTCATGTATTCTGTATTGTGCTGCCAATGTGGGGGCTCGGCAGAGCGTGGCGGCAGTGCCGAGCTCTCCGCCAGGATTGAAGGGGTTGTCCACTTTTGAAGACAATTTTTTTCTTTTGCTTTTTTTTTAGAGGCTAATATTCATTTTTTTTATCTTTATTAGAAAATGTTGCACCTTTTTGGGTTTTACAGGCTCTTTTTTTCCAGGCTCATTAAACTTTGTAGTCTATGGTCATCTGGAGCAGACACAGACCAAAGAGGGCTCCGGTGCAAGAACGTTATATGGGCTCTTGGCAGTCCAAGAGTGGATCCCTTTATGTAACAGAAGCAGCTTGCTGCTTTTAGGGGAGGAAGTGGGCACGGTGACCTTATTGACCCCTGTATGGCTGCACAGGTTGCACCAATACTATGTCTGCCCCTGGGGGTCATAAATCAGCAGAGAGGAGCTCAGAAAAAAAGAGCGATGGAATGCTTAAGGACCCCTAAAGTCGGCTGATATCGACAGGTTCGGCCAACAGTCAGATGGGTATTGGGGCCCCGGCTGACTGATGGTCGCGGGAAATGTCGATCTGACATGACTGATTTCAGACTGATGATGCGTTGTTCAAGTCAGCGGTTGTCTCATGTCAGTCAGCAGCTTTCTCATAGAATAGCGCTCGGCCTCCAGTGTATGGGTGTGTTGGCCGAGATGGTTGTCGGACGAAAGATCAAGTGGAGCATCATACATCCGACAGCCATCTATTGATTTTTGTGTGATTTTGTTGTCAGCACATTCAACTTTGTACAGAACAAAGTATTCAATGAGAATATTTCATTCATTCAGATCTAGGATGTGTTATTTGAGTGTTCCCTTTATTTTTTTTGAGCAGTGTGTATACACACATATATATATATATATATACATACACATATCCTCTTTAAAGGGATAGCCTTATCTTGGACATTTATTTCGTATCCCCATGACAGTCTTTGTGATGTATTGATGTATAATTTATTGCTGGCTGCAGAATGAGTTTACTGGGGATCCATCAGCGAGCTCATTTTGACAGTCTGACAGGACAGTCTTTAACACTGGCCGTAAACATTAGATGGCTGTCGGATGTGCGATGCTCTCGCTGATCGTTTGTCCACGCTGTCACCGCAACACCACCGGAGCTACTGTAGCCTCCCGACCGAGCTGCCCCAACCTACTGTCTCCTTCCTTATCACCCTGTAGAATGTAAGCCCGCAAGGGCAGGATCCTCTCCCATCTGTATCTGTCTGTGGTTGTTAGTTTGTTCACTGTAATCCATAATCATATTTTGTATGTAATCCCTTCTCATGTGCAGCACCATGGATTCAGTAGTGCTTTACTTATTTAATATATTGGAACGTAGGGGCTGGAACTTTTTTCATCCTTTCTCATTGATGCACACAGGCTGTGTGATCGGGGCACCTAGTGATGACTTTATTTGTACTAGAAAATAAAAATGAACCACACATTCAAATATTATATAGTAATCAACTGCGATTAACTAAAACTTTTATAAAACTGAACGCGAGGTTTCTAATTCAGATTTTGATCAGAATGTATAAACTTGGGAGGTTTTTGCTTGTCTGTATGGGGCCTGTATGCAGCCCACTAAGAGGTTTGTTGTCTCATGGCAGGGGGCTTATACGTTCTGGAAGAACCTCATGTTCAGTTTTGAACATTTTGCTACAGTACTGTAATGTACAATATTTGGATGTGAGGTCCATGTGTTTTTTTTCTACAGTTATGTTATACTATTGTATTAGCTCGGCCCGTGCAAAATTTTCACACATTGGTTGTCGGGGGCGCGGGCAATTTCAGAAAAAGCAAGCTGGTCAAATGTAAATGTATTTCATGAGATGATGAACACAGACAGGTATTTATATATGTAGCTTGGTAATACAATAAATTGGTTTGATAACTAGAGGCCAAAAAATATCTTCCGGTTGAGGCGCCACCTGCAGGTCATTGTGTCTTTCTGTAGGTTTATGAAAATGAATGTTTAAACTGTATTTAGTGATAAAATCGTGGATGTGTGGTTTGTTTGGCTCTTTTCTTGCTGAAGGGAGCAAGTTTACCTTTCAAATGGTGTATCATTTGTGTGTGTGGGGCGAAGTAATCAGCGAAAAAGCAGTGCATGTATACAAATGTGTTTGCATATGTGTCTCACCTGCAGTGAAGTGTGCAATCCTCCAATGTGACTGAAATAGGCTGGGCAAGCACTTGGGCTAGCTGGAAAGACCCCAAGGCAAATGTTTGGATTTGTTTGTGATGTCTGTAAGCAGCTTTGTGGTAGTGTGCTTTGGGGTAGTGTGCCGCCACCTGCAGGTCATTGTGTCTTTCTGCAGGTCTATGAAAATTAATGTTTAAACTGTATTTTGTGATAAAATTGTGGATGTGTTGTTTGTTTGGCTTTTTTCTTACTGAAGTGGGCAAATTTACCTTTCAAATGGTGTATCATTTGTGTGTGTAGGTGCAGTATGAACGGAGATATAAAGTAATCACCGAAAAACAGTGTTTAGAAATAATAGAATAGATACTACATATTGCAATCCTCTAGTATTCCGAGCGATCAAATGCTTGCAAGTTCAACTCCACTAGGTGTACTAAAATATAAAGTAAAAATAAATGTACAAAACTTCTAATACATATAAAAAAAACTAAAATATATAAGTTTAAATCCCCCTTTAACCTATTATAAAGTATAGAAATTTAAAAAACAAAGATGTTTGGTATCACCGCATCTGTAAAAATCTGATCAAACTACGGTAAATATAAAATTATTTAACCTGACAATTAAATTCCCTAAAGAAAGAAAAATGTCTTCCCCCTAAAAAATACAAAAAAAATACCTGATCAAAACATTGTATGTATGGAAAAATGGCGTAAATAAAATCTAAGGCTAAGTTCACACTAGGAGTTTTTTTATGCTTTTTTAATGCAAATTTTCAGCTGCGTTTTACAGCACCAGCAAAGTCTATGAAGTTTCAGAAATCTCATGCACACACCTTGTTTTTTTTGTCATCAGGATTTTGTGCTTTTGCATGTTTTTTTGCACAATGGAGCATGTTAGTGTTTTTTTCAGCGTTTTTCACCCATTGAAATGAATGGGTGGTGAAAAAAACGCACCAAAAACGCAGATATCAGGTTTTGCTGCGTTTTTTTACTCCAAAATCTGATTCTATGGAACAGGACTTTTTTTTTTCAATACTAAACTTTATCAGCATGCACAAGAGACAAATCTAGCATGCCAAAACCGCAGCAAAAAAAGCACAAGAAAAAACAAGGAAAACATGCTTTTTTCACTGGAAAAAAGGACAAGTGTCAATTTAACCCTAAAGGTCCCTATTGAAAAACAAGCCCTCACACAGCTCCAGTGATGGAAAAGTACATTTGTGGGTCACAGAAAATGGCAACACAACCCAAACTTTTTTTTTTACAAAGTTTTTTAACCTCTAAAATATTTTCAGAATCCTTGGTATTGTCTTAATCGTACTGGCATGGAGAATCATGTAGCCATAAATGCATAAAAACAAAGCCCAAAATACAATGGCGGAATGGTGGCCTTTTTTTACCGAACTAGGATATTTTTGTTGTTTCTCAGTACATTGTATGGTAAAACGAAAGGTGAATTTCCAAATTACATCACCTCCGGCAAAAAAAAAACAAGCCCTCATATGGCCATATGGACAGAAGAATAAAAATGTTATGGCTCTTGGAAGAAGAGAAGGAAAAAATGAAAGTGAAAAAATGAAAAATTGCCCAGAAGTGAAGAGGCCAAAGTTTGTACTTTTACTACAGCTGGAGAGAGACAAGTTGGAGGCCACTCCTGTATCACTTCTGGAAGAATCTCCTAAGGTTTCCTGCAATTTACAGAAACCAGGAGGCATGTCCTTGATCTGTGCACTCAATAAAGATAACATTACCGCATATCAGGGCCTGTGACGGGTGAATGACCGGCGGCGTCACCCATACAGGGTCTGATCGGCTTACCCTGACGTTCTCCGTGGCTTACCATACGTTCACATGCATCGGTCGATCACGTTCAGCCACTCTACACCCAGGAGCCCATGGCTAATTCTCAGCTGGGATTCCTTGCCCCCAGCACAAATTCTTCCAACGGGCTCTCAACATTTTTCTTGCATAACGTAAAGATCTGCTCACGTCATGTTTGTCCCTTATATCTGACACAAACATAATGATGAGAAGACAAATCCAACCCATAAAAAACCCTTATTTGTTCTGGATTTATTGGGATCCATTGAATCGTTCTGATTGACAGGGTTCAGGGGGGGTTAGAGCCCACCGATCAATATCGTTGGCTCGTCCTATGGATAGACTGTCAGTCCTGGAGAAGCCCTCCCAAAGAGTCAAATTTAACCATTTGAAAATCTGATGTAGCTGGGTGCGTTGTGATGGAGGGGCAGAGAGGAACAGATAAGAAGCAGCGATGTAGCCCAAGGGACTAAGTGTGGTTAGTCCGCGTGTGGTACCTGGAGAACCTGTTATTGGTTTCCGAAAACCTCAAAGACTGTAACGATAATTAAAGATACCTGCAATCGAATAGTCCATCTGTTATTCTCAAAGTAATGGATCGGCATATGGTGTGATGCCCCCAAATTACATATATACGAGAGTTACTAAATTTTAGCACCAAAGCACGCGCACCCTATGGACCTGGCCTCGTCTACCCCTTCTTTGTATAGCAGCCTCTGACTCTGTAACCTTACCTTATTAAAATGTCCTTCAACCTACCCTTTGAAAAATAACCTGTCAACCTGTCATGTTCCTGTCCAAAAAATTAAGGGGGGCTCATCAGAAGACATAAGGCCTTAGACATACCTCCCAACTTTTAAAAACAAGTAAGAGGGACAAATGCATAGCATGCTGTGGCAATTTTTATATGTCCCTACTGTACATTTCTGTGTATTCACACACACACACAGCTCTGCTGCATCAGTGCACACAAATACACTTACAGCTTTGGTTTGGTACATTAATATACATACATACACACAGCTCTGCTACATCAATACACACACAGCTCTGCTACACTAATATGCACACATCACTGCTACATCAACACACACAGCTGTGTCGCATCAATACACATTCAAACACTACTCTGTTACATCAATATACATACTGTATATACACACACAGCACGGCTGCATCATTACACACTTACAAAAACAGCTCTGCTACATCACAGATGTGTAGCCCAGCTATGTAAGGCACACATAAAAATCCTGGAGAATGCACAGGATGGTAACAGTTAAAGCTTGACATCACTCACTCACACTTCAGACACGCCCATCAGGGGTGTATAGGGGAGTGACATGCAGCACAAGTAGTCAGTCTAGCTTCCTGTCAGTGTTGAGTGCAGTCAGGACCAGTGCCTGTTAGAGATCAGTTTTCCTGTTTGAAGATCAGAGAGAGACAGAGGATTGAATCTTCACGGAGCCAGGGTAGCTCACCTGACAAGAAGTGGAGCCTAGTACGGGTGAGGCGAATCATCCTAGCCTAGTCAGAGCTATCCCTTCATCAGTCTGACTTTGAGGATACTGAGAGCTGCTCGGTGAGCTCTAAGGAAAAACTGACTTTCTACATCTATACTGCAGTGCTATGTTAAGAGCGAGAGCAGAGCGAAGGGCATAGTGGAGAAGAAAGTTACTAGTGCATTAGGTATTGGACTACCTGCACTGAATAGCCGGACAACGGGGTCCGAAGTGTTGCTACAGTTTCAAGCTTGGTAACAAGAAACCCGGAGGCTCGCTGGACTACAGGTCTCAGGAGCAAGCCCTTAGTGTCGGTACGTAACCGGAGTCAGGGGAACAAGGACTTTGAGTCAGGCGCATGACAACAGTAAGGACTTAGTTTCACCATTTAGAAGATTCCACCACAATGCCGACCGGGCCGTACAGCTAGTGAGTTAGCTGGAGTTATCAGAGTTAACTTTGCTTCAGGCAAGTGTGGACTCATCTACCATTGGAGTAAAGGAGGCCTCTAACCTGCTCAGCTGTTACACGAATGTGCATTCTCCACCCCGACCAGCGCCCCGGGACCTGCCTAAACATCTGACAAGTAAAAGGTATGGAAAGAAGCTGCATTGCGTGAGACTGTGTCATTTATCTGCACCCTATACCATCACCACCATAGACTCCGAGGGATCAGTCCCACCTGTGGGGGACCCAACACCTAGCTGCCATAACATCCCCTCAGAGAG
The DNA here is from genome assembly GCA_009801035.1 of Oophaga pumilio. Taxonomy (NCBI): domain Eukaryota; kingdom Metazoa; phylum Chordata; class Amphibia; order Anura; family Dendrobatidae; genus Oophaga; species Oophaga pumilio. The sequence goes on from VIAB01005708.1 coordinate 74,090, forward strand.
CTATTCAGCAGCGCTGGTCTTTAGTGATCAGAAACTACAGGTGGCGTCACGAACTGTTATCTACCAATCCCCTGTAAATAATCCCCCCATCATACGCCTGACCGCCAGGGCCACGGACCGAGCCACCGCTGCCAGTGACACAAATCCCATAGACTCTCATGGGCTCGGCTCCGAGTACCCCATAGCCCTGGTAAACCACAATTGTGGTGCGGGTCACTCACATACAAGCATACATAATTTTGTTACATCAATACACACAACTCTGCTACATCAATACACACACAGCTTTGCTACATCAAAACACACACACAGCGCCGATACATAAATACAAACACACAACTTTGCTACATCAATATACACCCATACACAAACAGCTCTGTTATGATAATACAATCATACACACACTTGTCTACTACTTCAATACAAACATATACAGACACAGTTCTGCATCATCAATACACCCATACTCACACTGCTCTGCTACATTAATACACACATCTCTTCTACATCAATACACATAGGTCTGCTACATCAGTACAAACACATCCACAGAGCTCTTCTACATAAATACAAACACATACTCACAGCTCTGCTACATCAGTACAAACACAGACAGCTCTGCTACATCAGTGCAAACACACATACGACAGGTTGTTAATCACTGACTGGTGGGTCCTGAATGTATTAAGCTGGGGTCATCCCGTAGTGGACAAACCATTTAAATATTGCTATTGTTAGGATAAATCAATATCACATTGTGGGGATTCGACATCTGGCACCTACAGAGGCTGAAAATTTTGTACAGAGCCGGAACAACACCTACCTATTTATCTAATTGGGTGATGGGTGGATGAGGTTCCACTAAAGCTAAATCTCTAAGTACTCATAAAACCTGCCCAAAGACTCGTCCTCCTCATAATTTCACACCAAAACGTCCTTAGTGAAAGGAAGGTAATGTAATGTGTCTGGAGGATTGACGTATACATCAATTTAGGAGGATCTGTATGTAATTATGGTCTAATTATAATAATTGCTCAATTAGAGATTTCCATTGTACGTGAATCTGCGAAATTGCTCTTCCAGGGGCCAAATACTGAAAACAATCTCTCAAATGGTTGAGGTTAGTTAAAATGTTGGATAAACTGATGCTACATTTTAGTCTGATGTGAATATCCTGTCACCGGTAGCCGTATCCTCAACTAGTCCTTATGGCACACATAGTTAGGACAATGGTTGAATGGGATAGAAGGTTGACAATTCTTCTCCGAGCCAGAAATTTGCACCAAGAACTTGCTTCCCTTCTCTTGCTTTTTTTTGGAGAGCATTACTCAGTCAGGGGCCATATTGGGCTCCTCCCAGGTTAAAGAAAATCTGGGCGCCATCCTGAAGCATTATGAGAGTTAAATATAGATAAAAAAAGAATGATTTAACGATTCAATTATTTGGACTGTTGATCACGTATTCTAATGTGACAGAGAGGTCTTACAATAAGCACCAGGTCTGAATGCAACTACTACCCATAGTCCAGCTCAAAATTCTTAGTTACACTGAAAAATTTGTAAGTGAGCCCCAACCTACCATACTTAAGTCCAGTTAGGATATTGACATATTCCTAAAAGGGTAATCCCAACAACAGGATATGTGATACCTATTCCCAGCAACAGGGTAGGTGTTACCTATTCCCAGCAACAGGAGAGGTGGTAACTATTCCCAGCAACAGGGTAGGTGGTAACTATTCCCAGCAACAGGGTAGGTGGTAACTATTCCCAGCAACAGGGTAGGTGATAACTATTCCCAGCAACATGTTGGGTGATAACTATTCCCAGCAACAGGGTAGGTGGTAACTATTCCCAGCAACAGGGTAGGTGGTAACTATTCCCAGCAACAGGGTAGGTGATAACTATTCCCAGCAACAGGGTAGGTGATAACTATTCCCAGCAGCAGGAGAGGTGGTAACTATTCCCAGCAACAGGGTAGGTGGTAACTATTCCCAGCAACAGGAGAGGTGGTAACTATTCCCAGCCACAGGGTAGGTGATAACTATTCCCAGCAACAGGGTAGGTGGTAACTATTCCCAGCAACAGGGTAGGTGGTAACTATTCCCAGCAACAGGGTAGGTGGTAACTATTCCCAGCAACAGGGTAGGTGGTAACTATTCCCAGCAACAGGGTAGGTGATAACTATTCCCAGCAACAGGGTAGGTGATAACTATTCGCAGCAACAGGGTAGGTGATAACTATTCCCAGCAACAGAGTAGGTGATAACTATTCCCAGCAGCAGGGGAGGTGGTAACTATTCCCAGCAACAGGGTAGGTGATAACTATTCCCAGCAACAGGGTAGGTGATAACTATTCCCAGCAACAGGAGAGGTGGTAACTATTCCCAGCAACAGGGTAGGTGGTAACTATTCCCAGCAACAGGGTAGGTGATAATTTGCTGATCTCTGGAGTCTGACCATTGAGATCCTCGAGAAGGTTGTGCCGTACCCTGTTAGAATTTAGCACATGCGCACCTCCACTTTATTCATTGTCTATGGGTCTGTCAGGGATGGTCAAGTGCAGATCCATTCCTGGCAGTCAGATGACCACCAATCAGCTAGTTATCATCTAACCTGTTGATAGATGTTAACTTGTCAAGTTTGGAATTACCCTTTAATTACTACAGACTACTTTAGACACCAAGGACCAGACAAGATTACTTTCCAAGCTTTTCTATTAGCTACACCCCTATCACTATGGGTCCAACAGCAGTAACTCTGAAGACCACCAAATAATTTTCAACTGCATCTTGGCAAAAACGGAAAGGAAGATATCAGTGGTGCCCATCAGAACTCCCATTAACATATAATAAATAGGTCAGTGTGCATTTAAAAATGCTTTAAAAGCTTGAAATAAAAATATAAATAAATAAAACTCAGACGGAGATTACAGACTCTTCTTTCATTCTTGATATGAGGATAACTTTCATCTCATATAACCTGATACGGATCAGAGCATCGTTCTGTAACTTCATTTTCAGCGGTAAACCATTAACAGAGACTTTGATTCCCAGTTTGATCTCACGGTGAGCGCTCGTCATGTATCTCTCTGCCAATACAGTTGTCATTGACCCGGAATAATGAGACATCCCGTTTCTTTTGGCCGGGAGGGTAATTATTTGAGAATCGCAGATGATATCGTTGTTAGAAGTTGTACAAGGCATCAGGTGTGTTCATTCTCCTGGCTGAGCCCCTCCAACAAGCGGACCATTGTTCTGTGAGATCAGTTCTAGGACACATACCGATCATTCCTCACTGCAGGAGACCATTGTACACGGCAGAACGTGGTGAGAGACCTGTAACTCTGCTACTGTCAACTGTTTGTGAAACTACTAGTCCCAGCATGCCTCTGTATAGACTTAGAGCACAAGTTTTTATTAAATGGAGTTCATTATGGAGCGCCCGCCAGGGCAGTGGGGATACTCGGTACCAAGCCGCTTCTTAAAGGGGCAGTGTCACGGCAGCAGTGACCCGGTCCGTGGCCCTGGGCGTCCAATAAAAGGGGAAGATGATGAAAAAGGGGAACGATAAAGAGTTTGTAATAAAGTGTTTGTGACGCCACCTGTGGTACTCGGCAATAAAAATGTTAGCCGACGCTGCAGATTCAGACCACTAGGACAGTTATTGATGCAGCCAAGTTGGTTCCACCCTCCACAGGCAGAGCTATGTCCCAGGGCAGATGTAGTATGTTCAAGATAGTAATGATGTAGTATTTGGCAAGGGATGTAGCAGTGCTGAGTGGGTGTTGCATGAAGAACTTGAAAGGACACAGTCAGGTGCAGTTTCCCAAGCTTTACTCACAGTTCTGCAGGTAAAGTGTCCAGGGCACTGGCTACAGATGGTGCTGGAGTTCCGATTGCCTGGAAACACTTTGGATTCCACTTTGCCAGGAGGATTTAGAGGCGATCCTGCTGAGCTCTCTGTTCCTGGCCTCTGCTGCTTATAGTTAAGCTGCAGCCCTCTTCTCTTCTCTGTGTTGTTTTTCCAACCTGTATAGCATGCAGAGTGAGCCTATCAAGGGCTCCGTCTCTTCTCGCTGGCAACCCTGACCCTTGTGTTACTGCCGTGCTGGCAGGTGTCAGTTTGAACAGAGAACTTGCAGTTCTCTGTTCTTCAGATGCGACTGTCGGGCTTGGAGTCCCCAACTGGTCCAGGACTCTGGCATCCACTTTTATCAGAGCTCTGCTCTGGGTGAGCTGTCGCATACAGCTCCTTTCCCATGAGCTTCTCTCCACACGTCCTCTCTCGTCTCTGCCTACAGACAGACTCTCCTAACTCCTCCCGAAGCCAGAATGTTCCAAGGAAGCTCCCCTGAAATCAGGTGTTAGAGCTCCCCCTTCTGGTCTGGAGTAGGAAGAGTGTTGCATGCTGTGTGTTACCTGGCAAGGGGTTTCCTCCTTGTTTCCAGGCATGGCTTCACCCCCTGTGAAGGAGACAACGCCACAGTGGCAACCGGACTCCTGGGGTGCCACAATTACGTGACAGTGTCACAGTAGGATGCTCTATTACTTACCAACTGGTGGTGAGAGCAGTGGAATCACTAGAGCGCGATGGTGCTTAGTGCAAAATTTGGACCTGCCCCCCCGTTGCATATTGGTCAGATGTATGGGACTTTAAAGCAGTCTAAATCCTATAAGGACATGTGTTTTCCCCCACCCTTAATATTATGTATTAATGTTCCCCATCCTGTAGTAATGTCCCCCATTCTGAGCTCCTTCCAGGTATATATGTCCCCCACCATGGGCCCCTTGCTTGCATACATGTCCCCCATTCTGGTGTATTTGTCTCCCATCCTGTGCCCCTTCCCGGTATATATGTCTTTCATCCTGGGTCCTTTCCTGGTATATTTATCCCCATCCTGGTCCCATTCCCAGTATATATGTTACCCATCCTGGTATATATATGTCTCCCATCCTGGGTGCCTTCCTGGTATATATGTTCCCCATCCAGGTATATATGTACCTCACCATGGGCCCTTTCCTGGTATATATCTCTCCCATACTGGGCCCCTCCCTGGCATATATGTCCCCCATCCTGTGCCTCTTCTTGATATATACGTCCCTGGTCTGCATTATAATAATAATAATAATAATAATAATAATAAGATTCTACTCACCTTCCCCCACTCCCATGATGTGCGTCGTCCTCGTCTGTAGCAGGCATATGACGTAAGATGTCACTGCCGTGCACCGCCCGGCGACGTCAGCTGATGGTCTCTTATTGACCGGTAGCACGTATTGCGGTGCAGGGACCCGGTGGGCCTCTGCCGCTGTACATTTCAGCTTAATGTGCATTTTCGGACTCTCATTCAGCAGAAATAGCCTCTGACAATGGAGGGCCCTCCTCCCGCACGGGCACGTTACGCCGCTCGGTGAGGGTAGAATTGTTGATCTTAAGGCTTTGTCCATGATCTGATTTTCATAGATTTTTTTGGTCCGTGTATATTTTTGCCATCAGTGTTTCATCTGTTTTTCTTGTGTAAAAAAAAAAAAAAAAATTCCAAGTTACTTCTCATTAAACAGTATAAAAAGGGACACCACTTGGATGAGACACGGAAGGCCTGTTCTGTCTGCTTTTTTCCATGAATCCATTAAAGTTTAACTTGGATCAATAATGAACGTCTAGCTTTCCATTTTTTGTGAATATTCGGTCCGTAAAAAAAAAACATGGACATGTGAACAGCCCCATAGACTGTGATGGGAAGTGTTCAATCTGTGAAAAACATGAAAAAAAAAGGACGTCTGAATGAGATCTCAGAATGAAGGGACCGCCGTGGTGCCGGCTACCTTCTTGCACTTCCTTTCTTAGTGGGGGCCCCAGTAGCGTTGATGTGCGGATAAAAACACTAAAGTGAACCCAGATGCAGTTTTCCAGATTGACAGCAGTCCAAGAACCAGAATGTTATTGTGTTATTTTTTAGGATCATAGAAGAACTTGAAAACGATCCAGCCACGTCTGCCATGTGGATTTAACATCCACCTTTTTGCATGTTCTCCTTGTGGTCGTCAGTTTTCACATTGTCGTGTGCTGTAACTGGCCGCAATATGTAGGAATCACACGCAGTATTTTCAGGACAAACAAACTGTCAGCCTACACGAGGTCCGGACCGGGGGAGGGGGATGCGTTGTTGAAGAATGTATGAAGGAAGCAAATTTGATGAATGTTTGAAAAATAAATAATAAAAATGACAGTTTTTTTTTTTTTTTTCAAACTTTCCCCAATGTTCTGTCTTATTACGGTCAGAAAGTAATGGAAGATTTGAGATACCGAGCGTCCCAGCAAGTGTTGGCGGACAGGTATGATAAGAATGTAGAAATGGAGTCATTCTCATTCAGGCAAGACAGAATCTGTCCTATGTGAGAGGAAAGAACCGTTACATAAAACGATCGCTCTGCTGCTCCCGGAAAAAGATTCAGATAGTGTAACAACGAGTTACTGCTCTAAATCGGAAGGATGGATAGATATAGATATGAGATAGATAGATACTGTATATACTCGAGTATAAGCCGACCCGAGTATAAGCC
>VIAB01005708.1:91584-108397 GCA_009801035.1 Oophaga pumilio
AATAAAGAATCTTCTCCTAATTAATATCAGAGAGAACAAATGACGGCCATACACAACACAATCCCATATACCAAGAGCAATACTACCACATAAAGGGAAAAAATACCACCACACCATGACCAGAAAACTTAGTGATCATATAATACCACATTCAAGGAACAAGCACACCACACCATGGACAGACCACATAGTGACCGAATAATACCACATACAAGGAGAAATATCGCCACACCATAACTTGATTACATGTTCCACCACATAGTGACCGAATAATACCACATACAAGGGACAAGCACACCACACCATGGACAGACCACATAGTGACCGAATAATACCACATACAAGGAGAAATATCGCCACACCATAACTTGACTACATGGTCCACCACATAGTGATGGAGTAATACCACATACAAGGGACAAATACAGCTACACTGTGACCAGACCACATATTACCACCACATAGTGACCGAATAATACCACATATAGGGGATAAATACTGCCACCCCGTGACCAGACCACAAATTACCACCACACAGTAATTGAATAATACCACATGCAAGGGATAAATACCACCATTCCGTTATAAGACCACAAATTACCACCACATAGTGATCGAATACTACAATACTGATCATGAATACAAACCACAATACTAACAACACTGTTATTACCACCAGTGACATTATACACAGGAAATCTGTTTATAGTGTCAGTGTACAGGTAATACAGGGATAACCGGTGACATTATACACAGGATTTCTGTATACAGTGTCAGTGTACAGGTAATACAGGGATAACAGCAGGTGACGTTATACACAGGAGCTCTGTATATAGTGTCAGTGTACAGGTAGTACAGTGATCACCGGTGACATACACAGGAGCTCTGTATATAGTGTCAGTGTACAGGTAATACAGGGATCACTAGTGACATTATACACAGGAGCTCTGTATGTAGTGTCAGTGTAAAGGTAATATAGGGATAACCAGTGACATTATACACAGGAGCTCTTTATATATTGTGAGTGTACAGGTAATACAGGGATAACCAGTGACATTATACTCAGGAGCTCTGTATATAGGGTCAGTGTACAGTTAATACAGTGATCACCAGTGACATTATACACAGGAGCTCTGCATGTAGGTTCAATGTACAGGTAATATTGTGGTCATCAGTGACATTATACACAGGAGCTCTGTATATAGTGTACAGGTAATACAGTGATCACCAGTGACATTATACACAGGAGCTCTGTATATAGTGCATAATGTACAGGTAATACAGTGATCACCGGTGACATTATACACTGGAGTTCTGTACACAGTATATAGTGTATAGTGTGTGTGTACATGTAATACACTGACTCACCAGTGATGTCTCTAGGTAAAGTCCTTCGTCTTCGCTTTTCTTCTTCGTCAAGCACAGACCGCCATCACTTCTAGCCAGGACTCGTCTCGGCAAAAAAATAATACAGTCATCAATAGCTGATCGCTTCCAGAGCACATTCCCCATTTTTTCCCCAACTTCTACACTACGTCAGATGAAGAAAAAAAGCGACGTAGTGCCACACTGCACAGTAACAGGACCCCCTTTTGCTCCCTCTATGGAAAACAGTTTCCTAAAAAGTAAATTATATTACAGTAGTAATAATATCCCTAATTGTAACCTAAAGAAATTATGTTCCCCACTTGTCACCATAAACTAATACAGCATGTTCCTCATTCCCCCCCCAAACAGTATCCAAGTCCCTCATCCTTGACCCCTTTTATTTAATAATCTTGCTGGTTCTAGCACCCTTTATTTTATAATATGCCCCAGCCTGGTCCTCTATGTCACTTGTCTAGCCTGTCCCCAATAACTGCAGCCTGGGCCCAAGATATCCATCCTGCCCCCCCCAGCTACCCATACTTGCCTCCATATGTCCTTTGTCCTGCTCACACGTATATCTATCCTGGTCTCCCATATATCCATCCTGGATCCCCCATATATCCAACCTGGTCCCTTGTCCTGGCTTACGTATACCCATTCTGCCCTATGTCCCTTGTCCTGCCCCCATATATCCATCATGGCTCCCATATGTTCCTTGTCCTGTCCCCCTATATATCCATCCTGCCCCCTCCATATATCCATCCTGGTCCCTTGTCCTGGCACCACCCATTTATCCATCCTGGCTCCCCCCATATGTCCATCCTGGCCCCTCCATATATCCATCCTGGCTCCCCCCATATGTCCATCCTGGCCACTCCATATATCTATCCTGGCTCCCCCCATATATCCATCCTGGCCCCTCCGTATATCCATCCTGGATCTCCCATATCTCCGTCCTGTCTCCCCCATATATCCATCCTGGCTCCCTCCATATATCCATCCTGAACCCTCCATATATCCATCCTGATCCCCCCATATATCCATCCTGGCCCCTCTTTCTGCTTCCCTCCATATATCCATCCTGGCCCCTCATGCTGCCCCCCCATATATCCATCCTGGCCCCTTGTGCTCCCCCCATATATCCATCCTGACCCTTCCATATATCTATTATGACCTCTTCCCCCATATATCCGTTATGACCCCCCATATATCCATTCTGACCCCCCCATATATCCATTCTGACCCCCATATATCCATCCTGGCTCTCCCATATATCCATCCTTGCCTCTTGTGCTGCTCTCCCCCCATATATCCATTCTGGTCACTTGTACTGGTCTCCCTCAATATATTCATTCTGGCCCCATGTGCTGCTTCCCCCCATATATCCATCCTGGCACCTTGTGTTGCTCTTCCCCCATATATCCATTCTGCTCCATTGTGCTGATTCCCCCCATATATACATCCTGGTCCCTTGTCCTGGCTGCATGGACAGAAGAAAAAAAAAGATTTCTCTTACCTGCCTGTGCACCCGGCGCCGGGCCCGGCATCCTCCCGGCGTCCTCCTCCTCTGCAGGTCCGGCTCGCTCATATTAAGATGGCCGCCAACCTAACAGAGGCCGACAGCTGACTTGTGTGCGCCCGTCGCATGCGGCGCATGACACCGACATCATACGCCGGTGACGACAAGCACACACTAGTCAGTGTTGATCAGCGCATGCGCCACGGCAGTTCAGGTAATGAACACTGCTTGCACGCGCCCCTGCACATATTTTTTTTTTCTTCTTGCCTTCTTCCCATCGCCATCTTCCTGGTCCACTGCCAGGTCCCACCGGGGATTTCCCTGATACCCTGACAGGCCAGTCCAACCCTGGATAATAGATAGAAAGAAACTGGATGGATGGACAAATTAGATGGCTGGATAGATGGATGATTACATGGATGGATAGATGGACAGATATCTAGATAGATTATTATTAATTTCCACAGGTTGCACAGCACCAAAAGAAACTCATAAATATAAATCCATAGACTTGTCCAGGCGCTGTCTAAACAGAACAGATCCTGGCTACTCATACACGGTGGAGCTAGCCCCAGCTCAGTCAAGCAAAGCAGCTTTTGTCCACAGCATCCACTGATACTTGTTGTTCTCTGCACGCTGCCTGTGCAGACTCTTCTCAGAGGGGGATTCTGATTTGTCTCATTCTTTACCTCCAAGACACATCCAGTCTGGTCAACTTCCCTTATCGGACTAACTAAGGAGAACAGCTAGCCTGGTTCTATGCAGGGCTAGCCAAGTGATCTAATGGGAACCTGTAGAGCTAGGATTTAACCTTAGGCTACTTGGCTTTGCTACAATAAATATAAGTGATATTGGACAGATGGATGAATAGATAGGAGATAGAAAGCAAGAGATAGATAGATAGGACAGAGATATGAAACAGATAAAAACCTTCAATATTACTTCTGTATGTATGTAATTTTGCAGCAGCTGGAGAGCCTAGAGCAGATTATAGTAGTAGTGAAGCAATTGACAGATCTAGTGAGGACCACAGGTCCTGGTAGATGATTAGTAGATGTTTCCTTCCATGCTTAGCAGGGAAGTAAGAGAAGAGATAAAGAGACAGCACCTCACATGTAGCAGTGATTTGCTCCATGATAAGTAACTACGGGTCATGTCTGCCTGTTCTGGAATGTATCCGGCTTTGTTGGCAGTTCCTCTGATTTCTTCTTCCAAGAAGAGATTGAGAATAAAGTCAATAAGGGCGTTAATAGTGTTAAGGAGATTCTCTGATATCCATATGTCCTAATATTAGGCTAGATGGACTTTATTTGTCCTCATGAAACACCCCCTTTATTAAAATCCCATAATAATTAATAGACTACGGTTGTGTTGTGTGACATCTTACGGAACATTTGCTCCATCTTAGGACCCACATGACGCATTATAGAATATCTATGGAAGCATTGCGAGCTCACACACCCCTGAAGAGCTTACAACACTTTTTAGAATTGTGCTGCATCTTTCTTACCCAAGAACGATTTAAACCTCAGAATTTGGATAATCAAACTCTGTCCCTCGGACTGCTGTGGAACACCCCTAATTTGCCCAGGGACACCTATTTTGGACTGTACTTCCATAAACCACACGTTTTTTTCAAATCAAGGGACTGTCTCTGCAAAATCAGAAATCTTGGCAAGAATGTGACCTCATTGTTATTATACTGTCCTTCAAAGCCGGGTCTAAAATTGTTGGTGGCACGCATGGCGATGCCCCACCTGCTTTTTTAATGTAAGTAACAGCGCCAAATTTATTAATAAAAAGACCGCATTTTGCATGCCACTCGTGATGAAGAGTGCGCAGCACTAAGAGGTGCCAAATTCATTAAGTGATATGTTCCTCTAGTGAATTTGGTGCATCTTTCAGTTAGCTGAATGCCACCATAGGAAATGCGCCCAAGTCAGAAACTGGAGTACTTATCCGTCCTAATTTACTCCACTTTTGTGGCATAAATTAACGTGAATTTGCTGACCGCGTAGCATGGTGACGAGTTTTGCCCACTTTCGAAAAAGTTGGAAAAGTTGTCTGGAGCTGGCATAAAAATAACAAAAGTCACAGATTTTCTGCACAACTACAAGTTGCACCAACATTTTGCAATAATACAAATAAATTTACACCAGAATTCTGGAGAAAAATGTTTGATGAAACAAAGCCTAAGGATGTGATATTGTCAAAATCAGGCAACAGCTTTTAAGCAGCAGCTTGAAAATAGCAAAAGGCTAAAAAAAAAGGGATTAAAGAGCCCTATTGTTAAAAATAGTCTAAAGGTGCTGCCATGGCTGCAGCGTCTCCGGACTTATCTCCCATCGAGCTCATCTGGGGCGTCATTGGTCAGATGTTTCAAAGGAGCTGCCAGCAGTGGATCTTGATGTGTTGTTCTTGGTGTTGTATTTCAGTCATAAGCAGTTTAGCATAGATGATACAGTTCTGATCCAGCTGCTTAGACCCTCACCAAGAGGGTGACCGAACTCCCTTGTGTGAATGGAGCACTACTGAGCATGTGCGACCACTAGTCCTATTTGAATAGGTCAGTGATCACACATGCTTACTACTGCCCAATTCACACAGGAGACTTTGGAACCCCCATTTTCGTGTTTGATGGCAGTTCCAATGGTTGGACAAAGTGATAAATGTTGATTCCGACAGACTGGTATTCCTATGAGGAGTTAATTCTCTAGGAATTACCATTGACGTCTTCTTTAACCTTATGTTCTACCTTGTGGAACTACATGCCCGGGAGCAAGAAACTTCAAAGATCTGTTTGACATGAACCGGTGATCACAATAGAACAAAAGTCAGAAGAAAAAGCAAATATTGAAACAGAAAACGTGTGATTTTTCCTGTTCCTTTTATTATCCCCTAACCCCAGCAAGCCGGCTCTGTCACTGTGGGTGGCTCTATAAGGAGGCTTATATTTGTCACAGGGGTGGACATGGACAGTGAAAGAACTTGTGTTTGTCACCTCACCCCATACAACAGACCCCACCTGAATCCACTCATGCACATTTGCATGTACATTCACTTTAGGCACACATATATCACATATATCAAATACGCACAAGCTAATACGTTACATGTGCATTAACACAAGCATATATAAAATATACACCTATAGACATTACTCATTACTCATGCATATACACAGTGAGATTTCTGTGATGCACTTGTTCAGACCAGCAGACGAGTTTAAAGGGGTTGTCCACTACTCTGACAACCCCTTCTCAATCCCTGTGTTTCCCTCTTGTAAAATAACACTTATACTTGACTCCTGTGCTGGCGCTGTTCCAGCGGGGTCAGCACTAATTCTCCCTCAGATTTCTGTTCTCTCAGTTCCTCTAGATATATGTAATTTTTCCGAAGGAGAAGAGAGTGAAGCCAACACTGATTAGCCCCAGGGATCACATGACATAATATTGTCACGCGATCCCCGGGAGAGCCATTGCTGACACTGCTGGAACAGCATCGCCACCGGAGGTGAGTATAAGCGTGATTATTTTACTGGGGGGAAACATTGGGATATAGAAGGGGTTTCCCGAGTAGTGGACAACGCCATAATTATTTTTATTCATTCTGTCATACATAGCTGTACAGCCATTACGTTTTTATTTTTTGTGAGCCAAGCCATAGGTTTTTAAAGGGCCATTTTGCTAAATACTGTACGTATGGAAGTGTTACACCTGCGTTAACTTTTTTATGGATTTTGTGGAGAAAAAAAAGAAAAATCACTCAATTTTTATACTCCATTTACCATTCGCCGAGAATAAACTGTGAACTTTATTGTACAGGTTGTTACAATTACATGGATACCAAATATTTCCATTTTATTTAAGGATTTGTGATGGTTTTTTTTTTAAACTGTATTGAAAGACACTTATATTAATCACAATTTCCTAGTTATTTTTTTTAGCAATTTCATAGGAAAAATCATTTTTGTTTTACCCATAATAAGAATATGTAGAGAGATTTACTGGCATAAAGAGAAATATGTACAGGTACAATTTTCCTGTAAACTTTACAGCTCCAAAATGAAAACAGTCCAGTCAGAATCCATAGATAGCATAAACAGTGCTTTTCTTCAGGCAGAATGTAAAAACATAAATGTAGCAGCCTCACCTTCCTCGGTATTCCCAGCAGCAGCTAACACTTCTATTAAACGTTTTCACCAAACAAAACCTCTCTGTTTCGCTCCAGCACATCTCTTTTTTCAGAGCAGACTAACCAGCAGCTCTGCCTTTCTCTAGTCTTAACCCACTCCACACTCCATAGACCTGTAAACCACGGACTGGATCATAGGTTCGGCTTTTCTCTGCCAGGTTCTTTTGGTAACTCCAAAAACCTGAAACTAAAATCCAGTCACATTATACCCTAATGTTAAGGCAAGATCTATAACTTTTCAGAATCACCGCCAGTAAATGGAAATAAATCTTGGGGGTTCGTCCGGGATTCAATATATAGACTAATGAAGGTGCGCAGTGGATGTTTTACTGATTTGACACAAAAAGGAAAAAATGCAACTGATGAATAAAAAGGATAGAGTCATCCATGGAAATGTATTATTTTCAAAAGTCCTTAAAATATAAGAACAATTTGTCTTTATATAACACCAGTGGCGTAAGTAGAGTTTGTTGGGCCCCGAAGCAAGATTTGGACCAGGCTCCCCCATCCTGTTATATATATATATCACCTCCATTCTGGTACATATGTCCCACATCCTGGCCCTATCCTGGTAAATATATATGCCCTCCGTCCTGGTATATATGTCCCTTATCTTGGACCCCATTCTGCTGGTATATATATATATCTCCCCTCCTGGTATATCTATATCCCCATACTGGTCCACCTCTAAATGGCTTAAGAAAAAAGCAAATTAAGACTTTGGAGTGGCCTAGTCAAAGTCCTGACCTTAATCCGATTGAGATACTGTGGCATGACCTTAAAAAGGTGAATCATGCTCGGAAACCCTCCAATGTGGCTGACTTACAACAATTGTGCAAAGATGAGTGGGCCAAAATTCCTCCCTAGCGTTGTAAAAGACTCATTGCCAGTTATCGCAGACGCTTGACTGCAGTTGTTGCTGCTAAGAGTGGCCTAACCAGTTATTAGGTTTAGGGGACAATCACTTTTTCACACAGGGCCCTGTAGGTTTGGATTTCTTCCTCCTTTAACAATAAAGACCTTCATTTATAAACTGCACTTTGTGATTACTTGTGTTATCTTTGTCTAATATTTACATTTGTTTGGTGATCGGAAACATTTAATTGTGACAAACATGCAAAATAATAGGAAATAAGGAGGGGGCCAACACTTTTTCACACCACTGTCTACAGTATAACATGTATTGATTACATAAGCGCATCTATGTCACCCACCATGGCCACAAAAATAATACGAAAAAATAATATCTAAAAAATACCAACAAGTATATATGCATCAATGGCAAATAGTCACAATAATGTTCATTAATTATACGTAGTAATTATCATAAGAGACATCGGAAAGAAGAAATCCAGACTCATAGGACATATTCACAAGGTGTACGCCACCAGTTTAAGTGTTAAGAAGAGGGAAAAGGAAAGGGGGAAGTGAATAAAAATTGTACTTTTATTATAAATCATAAATGTAAAATATTAAAAGAAAGCCAGTTCCCCCCGGTGAAACGCGCGTCAGGGACATGATCCTTAGCAATACTGGTCTTAGAATATCACGGCACTAATTATCTAGCCACTGCATGCTGTCCCTACCCCTGCCAGATCTTTTTGAGAAGTGGGGTAGTTTTACTTCCGCAACAACAGCACACATTGTCTCTAATCAAATATTCTCACCAGTCAGTCTCCAGACCTTAATCCCATAGAAAACTTATGGAGGGAGTTGAAGCTCCGAGCTGCCAAGCGAAAACCTCAAAATCTTAATGATTTAGCGATGATCTGCAAAGAGGAGTGGAGCAAAATTCCTCCTGACATGTGCGCAAAACTCACCATCAACTACAAAAAACGTCTGACTGCTGTGCTTGCCAACAAGGGTGTTGCCACAAAGTTTGAAGTCTTGTTTGCCAGAGGGATCAAATACTTATTTCTCACTGCAAAATGCAAATAAATGTATATAATATATACAATGTGATTTTCTGGATTTTATTTTTGATATTCTATCTCTCAATGTTAAAATTTACCTACCCTTAAAATTATAGACTGTTCATGTCTTTGTCAGTGGGCAAACTTACAAAATCAGCAAGGGATCAAATACTTATTTCCCCCACTGTATAGCTAAACAATTGGGCTAATATGACCTTTCTGCAACTTGGATCATTTTTTCTTTTCTATGTCATTCGTTACTTCATATTTATCTAGCACTTTATTGCCTCCATGCTCTTGTTGATGCCGGTGATTGAATTCTTGATTGCGAGATCTTCTGATTACGGCTCATGTGTCACATCCTCCTGACCCCTCCGTAACCTACGTTGCATTCACCACCTCATCTCGTGATCTTCAACCATTAAATAAAATGGGAATGATTTTATATCATAAGATTTTTTTTTATTGCTCACTTTTTATTTAACTCCACTAAATATGTTTTCTTGCTTCCTTTATTTTATGATCTGTCATTAAGTAATTTTGTAAGTACATTATATTTACAGATCCACAATTACCGTCTGCATCGTAGCCTGGAGCTGTATTCATAATTCTGCAATGTTTAGGAGCTGAATCTCCCTGCATACCTTGCTAGCTCTTTGACTGCAAATAGATTGCTTTGAGAAAGTGAAGTAGGAGCTCAGAAAAGCTGTTAAAATGCTGCTGAAAATTACAACTCATCCCACAAAACCAACTCCATATCGCAACCTAAAAATCCCTGTGGCTTTAAACAGGTTGTCTACTTTTTATAGTCTGTCCCACTAATGGGAATGGAACCTACAATCAGTTGCAACTTGTGGAAGAGCTCAGCAGTAAGTGTTCATTTTCCCTGCAGTGCCTCCACAGGAGAAATGAAAAATTACACCTCTTCACAATGTTTTAGCACCAGCGGTATAAGGAAGAGGGCGCTGGAATGGTCCCGATCCTGCCCTCTCTAGCCTCCTGAAATTCAGGGTGATCAGCCATGTGGATACAGTCATTGCCTCCTTCATCTTCTTCCATGTGGCTTCTACTTCTTCTCATCATCTGTTTCTTTTCTTCCTCATCATCATGTGCTGTATCTCTTCTCCATTATTATTCTCTGTCTTTAGCTTTTTCTCTTCTGTATCCGGTTTTGATTCTGCTTTCTTCTCGTGTTGTTACTGCCCCTTCTCACATCCTTTGTTGTTACTATTACCACCACGTCTCAACAACCTTTAATCCTCTATTACTACAACTACTATGTCTCATCATCCTCTATTACTACAACTACTGTGTCTGATCATCCTCTATTACTACAACTACTGTGTCTGATCATCCTCTATTACTACAAATACTGCATCTCATCCTCCTCTATTACTACAACTACTACACCTCATCATCCTCTATTACTACAACTACTATGTCTCATCATCCTCTGATGCTACAACTACTACGTCTCATCATCCTCTACTACTACAACTACTACGTCTCATCATCCTCTCTTACTACAACTACTACGTCTCATCATCCTCTACTACTACAAATACTGCATCTCATCCTCCTCTATTACTACAACTACTACGTCTCATCATCCTCTATTAATACTATTAATACAACTACTACGTCTCATCCTCCTCTATTACTACAAATACTACGTCTCATCCTCCTCTATTACTACAAATACTACGTCTCCTCATCCTCTATTACTACAACTACTACGTCTCATCCTCCTCTATTACTACAACTACGTCTCATCATCCTCTATTACTACAACTACTACTCCTCATCATCCTCTGTTACTACAACTACTACTCATCATCCTCTGATGCTACAACTACTACGTCTCATCATCCTCTACTACTACAAATACTACGTCTCATCCTCTATTACTACAACTACTACGTCTCATCCTCCTCTATTACTACAACTACTACGTCTCATCATCCTCTATTACTACAACTACTACTCCTCATCATCCTCTGTTACTACAACTACTACTTCTCATCATCCTCTGATGCTACAACTACTACGTCTCATCCTCCTCTTCTACTACAACTACTACATCTCATCATTCTCTATTACTACAACTACTACATCTCATCATCCTCTTACTACAACTGCTACTCCTCATCATCCTCTGTTACTACAACTACTACTTCTCATCATCATCTGATGCTACAACTACTACGTTTCATCCTCCTCTACTACAACTACTACATCTCATCATCCTCTATTACAACTACTGCTCATCATCCTCTGTTACTACAACTACATCTCATCATTTTCTATTACTACAACTACTACTTCTCATCATTCTCTATTACAACTACTACTTCTCATCATCCTCTATTACTACAACTACTACGTCTCATCCTCCTCTACTACTAAAACTACTATGTCTCATCATCCTCTACTACTACAACTACTACATCTCATCATCCTCTACTACTAAAACTACTACTCCTCATCATCCTCTACTACTACTACATCTCATCATCCTCTACTGCTACAACTACTACGTCTCATCATCCTCTGTTACTACAACTACATCTCATCATCCTCTATTACTACAACTACTTATCATCCTCTGATGCTACAACTACTACATCTTATCATCTACTACTACAACGTCTCATCATTCCCATCGCTACTACTACTACTTCTCATCATTCTCTGATGCCACAACTACAACTTCTCATCATCCTCTATTACTGCAACTACTAATTCTCATCATCCTCTGTTGCTACAACTACTACGTCTCATCATCCTCTATCACTACAACTAGTACGTCTCATCATCCTCTATCACTACAACTACTACATCTCATCATCCTCTATCACTACAACTACTACATCTCATCATCCTCTATTACTACAACTACTACGTCTCATCATCCTCTATTACTAAAACTACTAATTCTCATCATCCTCTGTTGCTACAACTACTACGTCTCATCATCCTCTATTACTAAAACTGCTAATTCTCATCATCCTCTGTTGCTACAACTACTACTCCTCATCATCCTCTATTACTACAACTACTAATTCTCATCATCCTCTATTACTACAAAAACTGCTTCTCATCAACCTCTGATGCTACAGTTACTACTTCTCATCATCATCCTGTGTTGCTACAACCTCAACCTCTTCTCATTATTCTGTTTCCCTTTTCATACTTTTTTCTTTCCCTTCCTTTGGGCTGGGTCTGACATTCCGTCCTGGCATTGGATTGCACACAGCCCCTCTTTCGGTGTAAATATGTTTTTACGCCTGCGGGTTACGAGGAGTGTAGTATGGCTGTATATCATGTATGTATATATCACACATGACAAGGAGCGCCTGTACATATATATGATATTGCCTGAGAACCTTTGTCCCTTGCTGGCAGCGCAGACTGTATGAACATGCCCGGCAGAGCCACGGTTGAGTCACTTATGGCTTTAGTGCTCTTGTTAGTAAAGCTGGTACGGGGCCTTGTTGTACTGCACGTGTTTTACGCCGTGTCCTTTAGTGTCAGCCATGTTCTTTTCCTTGTAGTTTCCATCACCAGGTCACGGTCGTAGACTTGGGAGCCCATGGTTAGTCAGCCTTGGGGTCCGGTCTAAGAAAGAGAATCCTGTGTTATAGAGACGCAGAGGATATTGTGTCATCGCACAAGAGTAGGATAATACAACGTAAGAGTAAAATACACATGTAAAGCTCTCATCCCTTAGAAAAGGTCATAAATGTAACGAAAAATGTCTGCAAAAATTCCCAAAACACGATTATTTAGCATAAAATACACTATATTGTGCTTACACCGCATGAATAAAAAAATCGCATGTATTACCTTATGTTTTCACAAAACTGCAATAACCTGCAGCTACATTACTCAACGTGAAAGAGGAAAAGCATACAAAATAAAGAAAGAAAACAACACAATGTAAAAAAATATACTTTACATATACAAGTATATACATACAGCAGTTGAAATAAGTCTTGAACACGTCACCAATTTTCTTAGTAAATATATTTCTAAAGGTGCTATTGACATGAAATTCTTGCCAGATGTCAGTAACAACCTGTCCAATCCACACAGGCTAAGATCACAAATCATAGATGTCCATAAATTATGTGTAGTAATGAGAATTGACACAGGCAAAGAGTATTGAACACTTGAAGAAAGAGAGGTGCAAAAAGCCATGGCAAGTCACGACACCAGCTGAAATCTATCAGTCATTAGAAAGCAATCCTGCCACTTAGTGAAAAATAATATCTGCTGGTTCAACTGATGGCCTATAAAAAGGTGTCTCATTACCAAGGTGCCACACAAGAAACATCTCATGGTAAGTAAAACTAGTGAGCCGTCTCAAGACCTTCACAACCTTATTGTTGCAAAACATACTGATGGCATTGGTTACAGAAGAATTTCTAAACTACTGAAGGTTCCAGTGAGCACTTTTGGGGCCATAATCCAGAAGTGGAAAGAAGATCATTTCACCATAAACCGTCTGCAATCAGGTGCTCCCCGCAAAATTTCAGAAAAACCTGGAATCAACAGGTACAATTGTTTCAATGAAAACTATAAGTAATGCACTCAACCTCCATGGCCTGTATGCACGCTCACCATGCAAGACTCCATTGATGAACAAAAAGCATGTTCAAGAGCATTTAAAGTTTGCTCGACAACATTTAGGCAAGCCTGTCACAAACTGGGAGAACATAGACTGGTCAGATGAGACTAAAATTCAACTCTTTGGACGTCCTAA
Organism: Oophaga pumilio; assembly: GCA_009801035.1. NCBI lineage: Eukaryota > Metazoa > Chordata > Amphibia > Anura > Dendrobatidae > Oophaga > Oophaga pumilio. Next base: position 105,344 of record VIAB01005708.1, read on the forward strand.
TACAGGGAATCCCCGCATGTGTTGCGGCTGTTGAACAGCCGCGAGAGATGCAGTCGCGGGGACTCAAACATAGTTTTCGAGCACGCAGAACACACTCAGCACCCGAACATACTCGGATAACACTTAATCCTAGCATGTTCACTCATCACTAGTCGTAATGTCTTTTCTACCTTGTCTTACAACCTAGTTGGATCTTTACTATAGCGGACCCGTGGATGTTCAGGTTCATCGAGTTCAACCGAGCCTTAGTCCAAAGTTTGGTTCAGGTTTCAGAACTCTTCCCGAACTTGAACCCGAAAGAAGTCAATGAGGACCCAAACTTTGGTGCTGTAAAATGGTCGTAGTAAGGTGCAGTGATCTCTCTCTCATCCAAACTCCGAACACTAAAACGGAGATTACTATGTAGACTGATGCTCCATCACTACTTCTCCAGGATCTTTATGGTTATAGATGGCGACGAGCTCTCTTATATTGAAGGGATTTTTCTCTGTCTTGGTGGAAGCAATAATTGATTAAATGATGAATCTCGTTTTCCGCACGCTGCTACAGTAAAACACGAATATTAATGGCAGATACTCGGGCACTCTGTTTTAATTTCCTGTATAATTACACATTGAATCATTGTTAGCTTGGAATATATGGGAGGCATTCATCTATCAGAGACGCCCAGTGATGGGTTAGTGGAGGACGCTGAGCTCGGAGATTGTGCGGAGTGTGTAATTCTTAGTAGGATCTTAACGTGGACAGGGGTGGCGCTAGTTTTGGAGGAGAGCTGACATCTATTTAAATTCCTGGAAAACTCCTTTACTGCTCCATAATACATCCAGGACCTTAGATATTTGTTTCTTGGGTAATAATTTATCGATTCACTCTTATGGAAGAGTTGGCAAATTTTTCGGTCAATGTTTAGACCTCCTGGGAACCGTAATTTTCAGATGGTTTCTCATGCAGAACACTGAGATGGATCAACATCAGACTGAGCTTTGGTGTCCATTAGCAAATTTGGAGGATGGATATAAAGGGGGTACCACTATCTTTGCCTAATCTCTTGGAGCATCTGTGAGTTTCCTGGAAAAAGAAAGTCCTAGAAGTGTTGGCAAATCTGCGGGACACTGCGGAAGCCTCGAAAAATGGGCCTTCTGGATGGTTTCTTTGCAGAGCCATGGTGTCCAATTAAAAATTCAGGAGATGGGAAATATGATGTGGAGGGCTTCAAACTCACGAGGTCTTTCAAATTGGGTGTACCTGATCCTTACGGTGTATAAGGGGCGTACCACTGTCTTTCTTAATCTCTCGGAGCATCCAGAAGTCTCCCAGAAAAATGAGGAGACCTCCCGAACTCCTAGAAGTGTTGGGCACTGCTGAAAGCTCCCCAAAAAATGGCCCTTCTGGATGGTTGAGGAGTCTTGGTGTTCAATTGCAAATTCAGGGTGATAAAAACAGGGCGCGAAAGTTGTATAGAGAGATTTGGTCTATAAGAGGGACCTGGGTTTGAGGAATCAAGAAACCGTCCCATGAGGACAGCACGAAAAGTGACCAAGCTATTATAGCCGAGATAGCCAGGATATGACCAAATTAAGGTCCCCAAGCTTGTCACTTGGCCGAGCCTATATGGGCATACCAGTATTTTAAGGCATAGGCAGAAAATACTCTATACTTAAGTATACAGCTTGATAATATTTAGAAATCCATGTAAAATTTACCTTTATAGGACAAAGAAAAAAAATAAATATGAGAAATTACTCAAATAATATACAACATAAAAATAAGAAAAAATAACTTGCAAAAGGCAAAATGTAGTTTGTCTGCACCAATGCAAAAAATAAGTTATTATTTCCACAATAGAGAAATGAGAAGAAAAAATAAAGTCAGTGGCTCTGAAGGTCAAAAATGACTTGGTCTTGAAGAGGTTAAAACTACAATTGCCTGACACAAAAATGCAACAGAAATCACAGTGAGGACAGTGCCATATGGACTCGGTATAAATGATGAGGCAGACAGCGTCACTTCATTACCCTGGAATGAATGCTGCATCACTTTCCATGGCGGGTATAAGAACATTTTCCCTTAAAGTTCAGCCATATGTAACTGTTTCTGGGTGAAAACCCATGTTTTTCAGCGTGTACAGTTACCATAAAGGTCTCTTTAGACGGCCATATTGGGTGCATGTGTGTCTCTGTACTCATAATGGCAGTATGTAAATCATATGAAGCTCTTGGATCTTGCATCAATATTGTGGACATTAAAATACAGCCTCGTTGTGGACACTTGAGAAATGCTTCGGAAATAAATCCTTAAAGGGAATGTGTCAGTAGGGTCAATCCTCCTAAGCTGTCTATATGAGCATTAAGGGCATAAGAAGTTGAATAAAATGATACCTTGATATCTGCGATCCGATGTTTTATTCCAGAGAAATCCACAGTTTTCTTAATATGTAAATGAGCTGTTAAGATCTATGGGCCGGATAGAGATCTCCCCGAGAATCTGCTCCAAAGCTCATTTTAAGTGACTAAAGGGCGTTACCAGTGTGAGACATGTAATGACTGACAGTCTGTTCTCCTGATCTACATGTTTCACACTGGTAACTCTCCTTTCATTTACAATAAGCTCTGAAGGCAGATTCTGAGGGAGATCTATGTCCGGCCCATAGATCTTAACAGCTCATTTACATAATAAGAAAAACGTGGATTTCTCAGGAATGGGATGTCAAATCGCAGATATCAAGGTTTCATTTTATTCAGCTCTTTTGACATGCATTCCCATATAAACGGCTAAGGACGGGTGATCCCACTGACAGATTCCCTTTTGCTTTGTGCACATGATCTGCGTGACCTAACGTGTTCCCTGTTGCATCATGCATTACTGTATTAATAGCTCTGCTTTGTATGAACAGCTAGCTGATAGCACGACCTTGGCTTTGCTGGAAGTCGACCTGGTGGCAGGGTGTGTGCGCTGCTCCTGATCACAAAATAAATCTGGAAAAAGTTCAAACTGTGTAAAAAAATTTGTAACAGGATGTAACTCAGGATCAGTAATGTATGTGCACAGTGACTG
>VIAB01005709.1:108954-119297 GCA_009801035.1 Oophaga pumilio
GTAAATAGATGACACGGTATAAGTATATATATATAGAAGCAATCGAGAATACCTATATATAAATGGACTGACGTATCTGGACCACTAATACTATTTAGCCCAAACAAGGCAATATCGAAATTGGCAACCTAAAGGAATAAGAAATGTGGAAAACAGGTGAATATCCACATAGGAGATAAGGATATGATAGTCAAAGTAAATCTCAGAGGGAAATATGTAGAACTGTCCAAATAAAGGACAAAGCATGGATACAAGAGGCTGGTAACGTTACCAAAAAGGATCCGATGGACAGTGCCAAGATGAGCAAGAAAGGCAAAAGTGTGGGGAGCGGTCCCGGGACCCGGGGTGAAGACCCAACGCGTGTCGCTGCAAGGGCAGCTTCGTCAGGGGAAGGATATTAGAACGCTGTGAACAGTCCTTATATAATGGAGATAATGAATGCTTAAAGCCCCAAAGCAGGAAACGCCCTGCTGCAAAGAACCGGAAGTAGTAAGTACATACCATAAGGTGAGAAGTGCGTCATAAATGAGGACGCACATAAACGGAATAGGGAAAACATATAGTGCGTCGTAGATGAAGTCGCACTCTTGTAGAGAAGTGCGCAACAAGGCGAATCGTAGCAATATGACGCAAAGTATATTTGCGCTTTAAACAACGACGCATTTACATGGAGTAAAATAGAGCAGGAGTACACTTGCACATGAGTGAGATTTAAGAAATCAGCTTTATGCGTCATGAATCAAGTCACATATATGCAAGGTAGATATAACCCAACTATATTAAATGATGAAATATATAATGAAATATATGAAAAAATATATACATGTAATAACAAAAACCTCTTTTTGAAAAAGTCTTTGTCTCTTGTATGACTATACATATACATATGAAGCATGGAGGGAGGCACAAGGGAAAGCGAACAAGGACGCCCAGAGCCAAACAGCGATTAGCCCAGGAAGCCGGTGAAAAGTAAGTCTTCATTCAGACCAAACGGGGAGGTGCTCCGTAGATTGTAGATCCAACGAGATTCTGCTTGAAGTAGTTTTTTCTGGAGATTTTCTCCTCTTCCGTTGCCATGAATTTTCTGTAGACCAAAAAAACGTGTGTTAGTAACATGGCCACCATGATGGTTTAGAAAATGGGACGCTACAGGAGTGAGCATCCGACCCTTTTTTTGGTCTGAAGCTGCAAGATGAATAGTAGAAAGATGTTTTTGTGCTCTTTTTCTAAATTCCTGCGAAGTTTGGCCCACATAGATTTTTTGGCATGGACAAATGATGGCATAAATAACATTCTTTGTTTTGCAATTGATGTAAGATTTCAACGAGTGTGATTTGTTGTCCAAAGGGTTAACAAAGAAAAACTTGGTATTAGGCATGAATTGACAAACACTACAGTCACCACATGAAAAGGAACCAATGAGGCGAACGCCTCTGTTAAGTCTACATGTGGGACGAACAAAGTGACTATTGGTTAACATGTCACGAAGGTTGGGTGCTCTCCTAGCTACCATTTTGGGCTGTGGGCTAATAAGTAGGGAGGTTTGGGTATCTGTGCAAAGGATATCCCAATGTCTATTGAGAATGGTTCTCAATTGATTCCAATCTTTATTAAAAGTGGTGATGAATTTGACTTGTGGGTTTTGTTGACGAGAGTTGTGAACCAACAAAGAATCCTGGTCATGTCTTTTAGCTCTTTGGTAGGCAGTCGAAATGACCCTTTTAGGGTAACCACGTTCCCTAAAACGATCAGTTAAAAGTCTAGATTGAACATCAAAATCACTAGTACGGGTGCAATTCCGGCGGACCCTAAGAAATTGCCCAACCGGAATGCCCTTTCTAGTGTGTGCAGGATGAAAACTGTCATACCTTAAGAGAATGTTGGAGGCCGTCGGTTTGCGGTGTAGATCCGTAATAAGTTCGTCATGTTCTATTGAAACCTTTAGATCCAAAAACGTGGTGGTAGTAGAAGAGATGGAAGACGTAAGATGTATGTTGAGGCAGTTGTTGTTAAGCTCCTGGAGGAAAGTGTGGCAGTCAGTTTCAGTGCCTGTCCAGATGAAGAATACGTCGTCAATAAAACGGAACCATTTGTATACGTATTTGTTGAAAAGACATGAACGATAAACCACAGTTTCCTCCCACCAGCCTAAGAAGATGTTAGCATAGGCTGGTGCACAGCGAGCCCCATAGCAACGCCGGAAACTTGACTGTAGAAGGACCAATCAAAAATGAAATAATTATGGTGTAAGATAAACTGTAAAAGATCAATCAAAAAAGAATCATGTAGTCTGTCAGGGTTAATCTGTTTGTCCAAGAAATAGGAAACTGCGTGTAGGCCATCATCATGATTGATGTTAGAGTATAGTGATTCAACGTCACAAGTGACGATCATCTTAGAATCATTGATAATGAGGCTGCGGCAGCTTTCTATAAAGTTGGAAGAGTCCTTGATGTAGGAAGGTAAAGAAGAGGCAATAGGTTGTAGATAGAAATCCACATAGATATTGGCTTTTTCGCATAAGCTCCCAATGCTAGACACGATTGGGCGGCCTGGTGGTGTAGAAAGGCATTTATGGACCTTTGGTAAAAGGTAAAAAGTTGCTGTGACTGGAGATTCAACCCACAAGAATCTCTTGACCTGGATGGTGATCACACCATGGCTCAGAGCTCTACATAAAAGGATGTGAAATTTGTTGGAGAAGATAGCTGTGGGGTCAGACGGTAATTTGACATAAAATTTATTGTCATTGAGTTGTCTCTGGACCTCATCGAGGTACATCTGAATTGGCCACAGAACAATATTTCCGCCTTTATGGGCTTCCTTGATGACAAAATTGCGATTATTCTTCAGAGAAAACAACGCCTGAGATTCCTGAGATGAAAGATTAGATGGAACTATCGGAGTAGGAGCAATGCGTTCAATATCTTTTTTAACAAGCTCAAAAAATATTTTCACTGCTGGAACCAGTGAAAAGGAAGGTACAACCATAGATCTGTTTCTATGTGGAAAATTCCTCCTACCTTGTTCTGCCTCATTCTCCTGAAGGAGCTCAACAAGATCCTGGAAAACTTGTCTATCATTATCTGATAGACAAGGAGTCAAATCCGGTTTATTGTGGATAACCTGCAAAATTAATTTTCGACAAAATAAATACAGGTCCTTAACCAAGGTAAATTTATCCAAGGCCTGGATGGGGCAGAACGTGAGACCCCTTTGCAGAATTGAAATTTCAGCAGGTGAAAGAGTATAGTTGGTAAGATTGACAATTTGTAATGAAGAGTCAATTACCTGAACTGTGTCCACAATAGAGGTAGAAGGTACCACTTCTATCTGCGTCTGGTTCTGTAAGATTGATGAAACGGGGATCTCAGGTTCTTGTTGGTATTGAGTCTTTTTCTGAGTGTTCTTGCGTCTGCCCCCACGACGGGTCCTGTGTCGAGATCGCTTCCTCCTGAGGACAAAAAATCACTAGAGCTTGTGGCTCCTGAAGGTTGGTCTGTGAGAGGATCACTAGTTGGTTGATGAGAAGTTGTTTTAGGAATCCTACGTGGATTACCAGAGTGCCTCCACTTGAAAGCCATGTTTTTATCAAAGTCATGACAATCCCTATGAAATTTCTTTTGTTTTTTGGAAATAATCTCAGATTCAAATTTGTCTAAAGTGGTTTTCAAATTCAATTTAAATGGAGCAACCAGAGTAGATTCATCAAAGTTATTCAATCTGGTCTCCAATTCCTTAATATGTAATTTGGTAGACAATAACAATTCTCTATCATGATCCAGTAACATAGTCATAATAATGTTCGAACACTGTAGCAAACCCTTTTCCCAGGAGTTCTTAAGTGTAGTTAGTCGTGACACCACCTGTAGTATCTGGTCAGGGGGACCAGCGCTGCTGTGCAGATCCTCTGGAAGGGATGGTGTTGTGCAGCTATAGGTGTTAGGCCGCCTACAGGTGAGGCTGTATCCTTCCAGGGCAGGTAGATGTGTAGGGATGCAGGACTGAGGGAAACCCGGCAGGGTAGGGACAAGAAGGTGGACACACACACACAAGTCTCTTTGGTACCTTTACTGAAGATGTTACAGGTACAACCCGGAGCACGATAGGGTGAAGGGTGCACATCCAGATTCTCCCACTAAGTAGGTTTAAAGCCTCCTTGTTCCTTTCCTCTCTGCAATGAAGTCCTGGCCTGCATGTAGCTGGGCCTAACTTAGTCTCTGTCCTGCACCTGGCTGACCTTGTGGTTGGACCTTTTCTTGAAGTACACAGTCCCTGCTTGCAGCGTCCTGCTTGCCGGACTCCGTCCTCCTGGCCCGGATACGTATCAGCTCTGTGGTGGTCCTGGGATCTGCAATCCTCCAGGAACTTCGGTGGTCTCCTACTGGGTCGTGGAGATCCCCGTAGGCCCGAACCCGGCGTCCGGTATATACTTGCTGGGTTAAGCTGATTAGGCTCCTCTGCCCCTTTACTACTCTCCTCTTACCTTCGGCCTACTCGGGCCCTCACAGGATTATACACACTGGCAGTTGGTGGGCTGCCTCTTCTGCCGCTCTCAGAGCGTCGGCACGCTCCTAGCTCTCTAAATGAGCTATTGAGTCTCTCACTGCAAACTCCTCTCTGCTCTGTCTAGACAGACTACTCACTACTCACTTGCCTCAGCTAGACTGAACACTGAGCTCTGCTCTGCTCTGAACTTCCTACCTTCACCCTCCTTTTATAGTCCTATTAGAGCTCCCTCTGGTGGTCTTAGGGGACCGGTAAAGGTGTGTGTTTGTATAGTGAGACCTCTAGTGGTTGATTCCTTTTGTACACCCTTCTGGGATATGTGAATCCGAGCGCAGCTGGGCTCCACACAGGTACCCGCCGGCATGTAAAGCCAACAGCAGCACAGGAGGAGGCGGCGCAGGGATGCAAGAAGGGGATGATAGACCGCTGGGAGGCGGCTGATACAGGGGGGCACACCATACCTATGGGACTCAATACATGTATGGGGACCTATTTATAAAAGTCAATATTTCGGCGTTACTGGGGATCAGAACCAGAAGAGCCAACTTCACAGAATGCAGACTTAGTGCTGCTGAAGGTGGCTCTTTTAGTTAAAACCGCCCGGGGAGGTGACAGGTTCCCTTTAAAGGGGTTGTCCACTTCTCATACAACACCTTCTCCATATGAATGTTTGCCACTGTTAAAATAAAAAAATTTATACTCATCTTTCCTGCCGGCGCACTAAACCTGGCTGTGTTACAGGTAATGCGCTTCTACTTTCCTGTACTCCAGTGCTTCAACAGCAGGTAGGGACGCGGCAACTGCAGAGTTCTCAGCGTGTTCATGTTAGAGAGAGCATACAGAGCCAGACTGCAGTGGAGACCATCTCTTTGGATGTTTGCTTTGTCCCCTCTATGACTTGGCCATGTGTTCATTGCTCAGGGAAGTTCTGTGGCATACACCCTCTTTTCTTGAAGGGAAAATTTGCACATTAGATGTTCTTTAACACTGGGAGACACACCTTTGGAAAAGAGGAAAAAAGCGAACAAAGAAAAACTGCTCCAGAATCAATATAAAAAGGGCCTAGAGTGTTACCACGCACCAGAGGATAGGGGTGCCATATTAAAAAATGTTAAAAAAATTTCTTATGGAAATATTCCATGAACACCCAGCTCATCTCACTGATGGAAGCACTCATCAAGCAATGAGCACTTTTATCAGTGAAAGGATTGAGAAAAACACTCACTGGAACAGGAGGAAGAAGAGCAGTGAGTGCACCTGACATAACTCACTGCTCCTCCATTCTCTTCTAGTCCAGTGGGTGTAACTGTGGGCCTTAAATACATATCCCCACCTCCTCACACTGCACTGCTTTTTGGCAGTCCACAGCTCAGATATAGAAGAATTACATTTGTCAAACTATCTCTGCTGCACTGACAAACACAGCCCTGCTACATCTTAAAAGTCCTTTTTTCTACATCTGAAATTGTCAATATAATACAAGATCAGCTCTGCGCCATTCAAATAGTTTAGCTAAAGAAGCAGACATGCAGAGATGTTCTGCCCTGTTATCTTAAGGAAAAGTCAATATTACAGTAGGTTATGTGAACATAATGTCTTTTTAAATCGAGTCCACCCCATAACCCACCTGAAAAAGTGCTAAAAGAACCTAAAATGAATGAATATATGCATTTCTATGTAAAGACAGATTGCTGTTCACATGTTCTGACTTTTGAGCGTTTTTTAGCTCACTGATTATCCCGCGTGGCTATTGTTATGTCACATGATCATTGCAGTCAATCAACATTGACTTAACTTTACTCTCCTACAGACATAATTGACATCCAGAGGAAGTGAGAGAGCAGATACAGCTGTCAGATCCTCCGGATCTCTTGATTTGACCAAAGGAAGTGAGAGTGAAGCCAGCACAGAGATTGCTTGACATAGCAATGTCAAACCATCCCTGGGAGAGCAAGTGTCAACACTGCTGGAACGGCTCCGCCACCACCAGAGGTGAGTATGAGTGTTAGGCAGGGGTCACACTTGCGTGTGCAATGCGAGAAACTTACGCGAGCCTCTCGCATCTATACCCGGCACTGCAGCTGGCACTCGGGATCAGAGTGTGCGGCTGCATGTATTTTTATGTAGCCGCACACTCCGGTCCGAGTGCCGGCGGCAGTGTCGGGTATTGATGCGAGAGACTCGCGCAAATTTCTCGCATTGCACACGCAAGTGTGACCCCGGCCTTATTATTTTACTGGGGGAAACATAGGGATTCAGATGGGTTGGGAGAGTGGTTGGGCAGTCAGCAGGTCTTTCATATACATTATATGGTCGTTCTCTGGAATTGGAGAGTACGTCCAACTTTTATCTAATGTCCATAGGGGCCTTTACTGTCGAGGGAGGAATCTCATTGCATATGATTGGCTTTAAAGATATGTTTTCTGTAAAATATATTAATGAATGTCTTTATTGAAAAAAAGGAAGAGTTTTGACCTAGTTAATTCATTTTCAGTTAACCTTCATATACTTTGTGCTGAAGTAAATTATTCATACCCCGAGCAAACTGCAGGCATGCATCAAAGAGCTGATAGTTTCAGTTTAATACAGTAGAGACGGAGAAGCTTTGATGTTGATGATAAGTATCATGTGATGGTTGTGTAGAGTGCATCATACTTTTGACAATATACAATATCTAGCTATTTAGCCCATTAGTATTAGAAGTAGTAATAATGAATTGTATTACTTCCCCTACTAGCATCCATTGTAAACATCTAAGACTCTACATACAATATATTTCATGTGGTTACAATAACAAAGATCTACTCTCCTCCGTTTAAAGGCTTTTGTAGTATTTTAAATAAAAGGGAACATAATATCAGGATGTATGCAGCTTTGATATTTTATTTGATCATGCAGTCATTGCTCATATTGCTGTTTCCACCTGTAGATATGTAATTACTTTTTTAACCTTATAAGCCCTTTTTTGTCTTTCATTTCCCCCCCAGAAAAAAGCTCTCATGCAGCTCCAATTACAAAAAAAATACAAATGTTATGGGTCTTAGAAAACGGAAACACACTTTTTTCTTGTATAAAGTTATGACCTTTTGAAAAGCAGTAAGATTTTATTTTTTGTGCAGAGATGGAGAGTTATGTTGCCAGGTCATTTGTACTGCAAACTAATACTAACATACAATGCCAAAATTGATTTTTCTCACAATTTCACTCCACTTGGAGATTTTTTCTTATTTTTTAGTACATTACATAATGAATAATGACGAGCGAATACATTCGGCACTATTAATTTTGTATTCACCTCGGTATATTTCAGTGACCCGTCCATCATGTTTCTCGCTTTATTTGCAGCCAATGAACATGCTGGGTTGGCTTGCCAATCACATTAATGCTCACGCCATATTTTTTGTGGCATTACTGTGGTTGGCTGGCTTTACAGTGTCATAGGGGATATTTAATCCCTGCTGACACAATCTTGCACACATTGCAACCGGAAACAGCGTAGGGAGAGCATAGTTTGAGGGAAGGGAGAGAGTGAAAGGGAGATTTTTTTTATTCCAAAAAGCTCTTTTAAGAGGTCATGGAGGTCATGAGAATGAAGATTAGTTCTTTGTTAGGTGGAGATAGTGTAGGGAGAGATTTAATAGGAGGTAGAGTGAAAGGCAGGCATCTAGGTGTTATCAGTTCACATTATCATTGCAAGTACATGCTGGGGATCTCTGCATTTTGCATTGTGTTGCATAGTTTAGGATTAGGAACAGACTGTAGGATTAGGGAAAGATAGGCAGGGTTTCATGCACTACCATAATATACAAATCATCTATTTTTTACAGGCAAATAATATTAGGCAGTACCAGCATATACAAAACCAATTTTTTTTGGAGCTACATAATAATCCTGCGGAGCAGCATATATATAAAAAATTTTTTACAGCTAAATATTCCTCAGTGCCAGCATATAGTAACATCCTTTTTAAAAGTTAATTGTTAAATAATATTCATTGGCTATTGCTTAAATAGCTAATATTTATTTAGCAGTTGTGCAACTGGCTACATAAATGTCACTGTTTACCAGTAATTTCCCTGAATCTGCTGTAGGTGTGTCTCACAAAGGCAATCTAAAAAATCCCCCAAAATTCCTATTGGTTAAATAAATAGCGTATTTTTATCTACCAGTTGTGCGACTGATGCAAAGCCTTCTGAGATTCGCAAAAGTTACTATTTACCTGTAATTTTCGTGAGTCTGCTGTTGCCGTGTGTAATAAAGCTGATATCTGAAAAAAAAAAATAGCCACAAATTGCTAAATACAGAGAATTTGTAAATAACACTTATGTAAGGGTACTTGTGAAAAATAAAGCCAGGAAATTGTTTTTTCAGAAGCATAGCACATTCAATATGAGAAATGTGACATTAAGGGATGTGGATGTGGTGGTGCCAGCCAAGGCCATGTGACAGATCACAAGGTGACTGTATCTCTTTCTAGCCAAAATTTGGTCAGCGTGTTGTGGGTTGGATGGCAGACAAAGATTCCAGTATGTTGACAAGCAGCACCACAAAGTCTTCCATACGGTTCAGTCTCAGTAGCCAATGCTCTACCTGGTCCTCCTTCCTCCCACCATCAAGAGTCCCAAGAGACATATGACCCCAACGCTGGTCACTCTGAGAAACTGTTTACGTTCCATTGTAATTTTTCAGGCCTCTCAACGTGCACCATTAAAGAGGGTCATGAGGAGGTGGAGTGCAGTGATGCCCAAACATTTGAGCACCAACAGCTAGGATAAAGACAGGTTGGGGAATGTCAATTCATGTCTGAAGAGGTGGAGGATAATCAAGACGCACAGTTGCCATCAGGTCAGCCTAAAATCGCAACTCTGAAGGAGAATCAGATTGATGAATTGGAAGACGACGTTGTCAATGTTGAGGCCACTGATCCAACCTGGCACAGTGGGACGCCTAGCGAGCACTGCAGTGCAGAGAGGGATGGATTCATAGCATGAAAACAGGCAAGAAGAGGTAGTGGTTTGACCAGAGGGAGAACTCAATCAACTGTTCCACAGAGTCCCCCCACTTGGCTAGATAACTGTTCTATTTTCTGAAAGTCATTCAGACAAAACAACTGTAATTTGCAGCATCTGCCAAATCAAGCTAAGAAGAGGCAATAACACTGCCAACCAAAGCAACTCCTGCATGCAAAAGCACATGGAAGCCAAGCATCCCAGTAGGTGGGCAAAATGCCTGGGTACAAACTCTGTGTCTGCGGGTCAAACCACTGCCCCTTCCCTTGTGTTCCGGCTTTCCCAATCTGCTGTTCATGAAGCAGGTGATGATGCCTCCTGCCCACAACCTGCAGTGGCACTGACACAACAGTCAACAACTACATTCAGTTAATTGTCTCAGCACAGTGTTCAGTTGTCACTGCCCCAGACGTTTAACAGAAAGCAGAAATATTCACCCACAGGCCCAAACGCTAAACACTCACATTGCCAGATTAGTACCCCTGGAAATGTTGCCATTTTGACTTGTGGGAACTGAGTCTTTCCATGACCTCTTGGTGGTGGCAGATCCAAAGCATTCGATTCCCATCCACCACTGTTTTTCCTGGTGTGCCGTCCCCACTTTACATAAGCACATTACACAATATCAGCTGTGCTCTGGCCAATGCAGTCACAGAGAAGGTCCACCTAACCACAGACACGCAGACAATTTCTTGTGGATAGGGATGCTACATTTCCCTGATGGCACACTGGGTGAACCTGGTGGAGTCTTGGACAGAGTCAGACGCTGACACATCTTACCCAGACCAAGAATAGCAGGCAAAACTTCCATCAGGGTTTATGTCT
>VIAB01005710.1:53581-63910 GCA_009801035.1 Oophaga pumilio
TTGGACGGAGTGGAAAGTCCGCTCCACCCAAAGCCCCGCCCCTTGTGAACGCGCAGTGAATCTGGATGTATTCATTGAACACATCCGGAATCACCGCAGCGCTACATAGCCCTGTGTTATTTACCTGGCGGCGACGGAGCATCGCCGCAAGGGAAAGGGACATGCTGCGATCTGAAAAGACGCGCCGCATGTCCGTTAGCGCAGGTCTGCCGCCTGCATGTTTTTACGCATAGTGGAGACGGGATTTCTTGAAATCCTCCCCACTATGCTGTAACATCTGGACGCTGCGTGTTTGACGCTGCACCAGTACACAGCGTCAAACACGCAGCATTTACTGAGCCAATCCTGACCGTGGAAACACACCCTTAGATACTAAGTGATTGGTTGGTGACACAGACACATACACACATTCAAATTTATATATATTGATACAATATGTGTGTCATGGACATCTATTTATCTATGTATTCTATGTGTATATATCTATTGTATTCTAACCTGTCAGTGTGACTTTACTTTACGCGGCACATGAATTGCCGGCTTTTCAAAGGACACCGGTGCGTAAAAATTGGATAGCACTCGCATGGTCCGAGTGCTGTGCGATTTTTTTGATCGCATCCATTGACTTGCATTGGTGAGTCTCGTCCGAGATACGCAGCATGCTGCGATTTTTTTCTCAGTCTGATTTCAGCTGAGAAAAAAAATCGCAGATGAGTTGTAACCCATTGAATAACATTGATCCGAGAGCAATCTGATTTTTTATCGGCTTGCACTCGTCCGTTTTTCTCGCAAATGAGTATGAGCCCTTACCCTGTACATGCCAGAGTGCAAGAATTGTACCTGTCAGTTGCTTGGGAAGGCTGAGTGATCGAGTGAGTGTGAGATGTGGATTCCCCCTTTACAGTCACACCATGGTCATATGAGCAGCAAGTGGGCTCTGTTCTTGACAAACACCATGCACCATGCACCATGCGGTATAAGTGACTAGTCAGCTCTGTTCATTCTGCAGGTCAGTACAATTACGGTGATGACAGAAGTACAGGCTGTGCGCACACGTTGAGTAAATGGATGCAGAAATTCTGCATCTCTTGACAGGAAAAAACATGTTTTTTGACGGATTTGAGTGAGGTCAATGGTGAAAACTGCTGGCAAACACGCACAGAGGAAGGATATACTGTACATTATTTTCTTCACCAAATCTGCAGGTCAAAAATACTCAACGTGTGCATGACACTTCAGGTTTCTCATTCACTTTGCTGGAACCTAGATTGCGTCAGCTTTTACTACCAAATCTGCATGCCAAAAACGCACCAAAAACGCACCAAATCTGCAACATGTGCACAAACCCATATATGAGTTTTTATGTTTTCCTACTTTCGCACAATAAAAACAATAATTAACAAAACATGTTTTTGTTTTGCATCGCCATATTCTGAGAGCTATAACTTTTTTATTTTTTTGTTGACAGAGCTGAGTGAAGGCTATTTTTTGTGGAACATGATCACGTTTTCAGTGATATAATGTTTATGACTTTTTGATCACTTTTTTGTGTGTCAGTATGATGATGATCAAAGTACATTGTTGGCATGTTTTTATTTTTTTACAGTATTCAAAGTATGGGATAGATAATGTAGACCACAATGCCCCTAGGCCAAGAATGCACTCAGACCATCACTTGGCCTCTGGTGTCATTACAATTGTCGGGACCCATGACTGCACTTGCGTGGACCCTATAAGATTAACATAAGAGCCCTTTCCTTCCTCAACCATCTGGATTCAGCTGTTGCACTAGAAAATGGCAATAACGGACTAAACAGCTGCAATTGTTCCAAAAACAAATTGTAATGGTATCAGCAAAGTGATTGCTATAACATACAGACATACAGTTGACATCTGCTGCATTTTCACCTGTTGGGGTGCGTTATTTACTTATTGAGATAAAAAAGCAGTGTAAAGGATTAAGGCCTCTTAATGGCCGCCGAAAAAAAAGGTGTGTTGGCGGTCATTAAGAGGTTAAAGAAAACCTGCAAACCGACTTTGTAACCACTGGCGCTTACACAATAATCCCGAGTCTAAAAGAAAGGAGTAAAGTATTGTTAATCATAGAAATCTCACTTGTCAAGTTCTCAGTTGCTTTAAGGACCCCGAGGCAGCAAACATGATACTTGTCCTATGAATTGAGAACAAGATTTTCACTATAATGAACACCTATGTCCCTAGCCAAGACCAAGTACAGGGCTCGGGTCCTGAGTTCAAATCCCAAAGTACAAGATAAGCGAGGAGTTTGTATGTTCTCCCCGTGTTTGGGGTTCCTGTGGGTACTCAGTTTACTCCCGCACTACAAAGTCAAACTGATTGAGAATTTAGATTGCGAGCCCCAATAGGGACAGTGATGATGTCTTTAAATCGCTGCAGAATGTGATGGCCCTGTATAGACTGAATACATTTATCCTCCACCTAATAGATACAGCTCTCCCATTGTGCAGGGAATGGCAATTCCTTGTGCAGACCTTAACCTGACCTGTGATCCATCTCTGAGTAACTCCACAGAAAAGGCCTCTCTATAATACTCGCCAATTAGGAAGGTGAAACGTCTCCTTCTCCGGCTTCAATTATGTGATCCATGGCACCCTATCCATCCATCTACCAGACACTACTCCTTTTTTTTCTCACCCTCACAACATTGTCGACACGATAATATCTTGGTGTAACACCATGCACTGTCAAGGCAGAAAGAAGCACATATTGGGCCAAGTCTGTGGTCTGATCACTCTTTCTTCAGTATTTTGTTCTCTTTCTAGCCCCTCACTCTCCAAACCAATCTGGTTCTTGAAGTTAAATAAACTTCTTTCATTTGATCCAACTTGCATTCGAGATATAGTAAAAACACTATCAACAATTTCAGATATCACACCATATATATTATGTCGCGGACAATAAATGGGAAGTACTTAAATGTGTATTTTGAGGGGTATTGTTTAAACCTGGCTCATGCCTGATAACAGAAAGGATCCAGAATATAAAATATCCTTCAGAAGATTGAATCTCTTGTACATAAACCTGCACATTCCACAGCAATACTACAGGACTAGATTGTGACACAAAATGAAGCGAAAACCCTGATAGAGCAAATGTATAAAGCTACCTTAAATGACAGAAAATTCTGGTAACAAATGAGGCCATATATTGGCAAGAGATCTTCAAACAAGTCAGGGTTGGGTTATAGAAAAAAATATCCCAATCTCTGATGATTCCACAGAGCACCACCAAATCCATTATCATGAAATGGAAAGAACATAGTACCACAACAAACCTGCCAAGAGAGGGACATCCACCAAAACTCTTAGCCTGGGTAAGGAGGACATTAATCAGAGAGGCAGCACAGAGACGAAAGGTAACCCTGAAGGAGCTGCAGAGTTCCCAAGCAGAGACTGGAGTATCTGTCCAAATGACTACAATAAGCTGTACATAGGGGTGGCCTTTATGGAAGAGTGAGCAGAAAAAAAAATCCTTTACTCACACAAAAAAATTGTAGGGCTCATTTTGAGTTTGCCAAAAGACATATGGCAGACTCCCCAAATGTATGGAGGAAGTTGCTGTGGTCAGGTGAGATCAAAATTGAACTTTTTTGGCCACCAAGGTAAACGCTATAACTGGCACCAAACCAACACAGTTCATCACCCCAAGAATATCATCTGCCCAGTAAACCTTGGTGGTGGCAGTATCCTGCTGTGGGGATAGTTTTCGGCAGCATGGACAGGGAAAATGGTCCAAGTAGAAGGGAAGATGGATGGTGCAAAATACAGGGATAGTCTTGAGCAAAACCTGTTTCAGTCTATCAGTGATTTGAGACTGGGACAGAGGTTCACCTTCCAACAAGACAATCACCCAAAGCATACTGCTAAAGCAACACTCGAGTGGTTTAAGGGGAAACGTAAATGTTTTGGAGTGGCCTAGTGAAAGCCCAGACCTTAATCCAATTGAGAATCTTGAAGATTGCTGTTCACCATATGAAACCGTCTAACTTGAAGGAGCTGGAGCAGTTTTGCCTTGAGGAATGGGCAAAAATATCAGTGACAAGATGTGGAAAGCTCATACATATCTAAAACGACTTGCAGCTGCAAAAAGATGCTCTAAAAAGTACTGACTTGAGGGGGAATGAATAGTTATGCACACTGAAGCATTCAGTTATTTTGTTCTATTTGTTGTTTGCTTCACAATAAAAACAAAACCAAATGTTCAAAAGTTGTAGGCATGTTCTGTACATGAACTGATTCAAACCCTCAAAAAAACTGTGAAATTTCAGGTTGTCAGGTAGCAAAACACGGAAAATACAAAGCGGGTGAATACTCTTGCAAGCCACTGTATGGGAAATGTTGTAAATTAACCATTTGTATGGTATGACTGCCTGATTTAAGGTTATCACCCAAGTTTGAAAATTGCACATTTTTCCTCAAATTTCAGATATTTAAAACAAAAACCACACATGAAAAGAAAGAAACAAACAATCTCAATAACTTGGATTGGAAGAAGCATTCCGGAGTTATTACCACATAAAGTGGCATCGTCACTAAGGGGTTAAACTTACGGGAAATCACTCTGCCCAGTGACCATAGAGCCAGATAGTGCATCATCAGTGCAGTAAGTGTGCGACTAAGGTTCCACCACATGACCATGAAATAAAAATCACAAAATCGTGTGGCCCTTGGCCATTATGGTTGGTGGAATTTCAGAAAAGTGCAGCCAGCTGTGAAGTCTGGCACTACCCTTAGGAAGCACAAGTAATTGAGAATCAATTTTACCATGTTTGGTGCAAATCATAGTGACTACAGTCGGATTGCAGGGGCAACAGCAGCAAGAGAACCCTCAAAAAGTGAATGGGTTTGCAGGTGGGGGTCACAGACAATTACGCTCTCATCCTTCATAACTGATTTATCCCTTGTTTTGTGTTTCGGTAGTATTCTTGTCACTTCTGGTAGCATGAGGAGATATCTGCAGCCGACTCAAGTTGCACAGGTAGTCCAGCTCCTCCAGGAGAGTGGCACATTCTTACATGCCATTGCTGTATCCCCAGCACAGTCTCAAGAACAGAAAGAAGATACCAGGACCTTGGCCGTTATATAAGTAGACCTGGACCGGTCTATGGGAGAACAGCAACCCAACAGCAAGATAGGCATTTGCCCTTTGTGCTCTGAGAAACAGGAGAATTCCTACCAGAGCCATACAAAATTATCTGCTACTGGTGTGCATGAGTTTGAACAATCAGTAAGAAACAGACTCTGTTATTGTGGTATGATGGCCTAACATCCTGTAGGTCAACTTTGACTCATAGTCCAGCACTGTACAGCTTGATTGGCATTTGCCAGAGAACAACAGAATTGGTCGGTCTACCATTGGCATCCTGTTCTCTTCACAGAGAGTAGGCTCACACTAAACACTTGAGACAAATGAGAAAGTCTGGAGAACTTTTAATTTTTCTGCAACATGATCCAGCATGCTGGTTTCACATTGGATCATTGATGGTCTGGGGAGACATGGCCTTAATCAGTAAGACATTGTCAGAGTTGCTGGATGAAATTCAAGCAAGGTGGATCCTTCTGTAATTTCAGGGTTTTTTTTACTTTGATTTTTGGGGTTATTTGGAATCCAGTGCTCAATTGTTTTCAATGACTAACTTGAATTTTTTATTCATCAAGATCAGATGTGAATTAAGCTTTTCCTTAAAGAGAATCTGTCACTCCAATTTTGCCATATCAACTAAAGATATGGCTGATTAGTGCGTCCCATAACTAAGCTATCGGTATTTACCTTATATCATGATACCCCCGTTTTCATATCAAAATACCTTTGTAAACTTCGCATATGGCGCTGTCAATCAGGGCGGTCAGGTCAGGAGGGCGGCGTTTTCTATGTTCTCCCCCCCGCTCCTCGGCATCACTTGCGTAGTGCCGTCTGTGAATCCCACAGACGGCGTTCGGCTTCCCGCAATTGCGCATTTCAAATTCGGCTCCGCGCATGCGCCGTGTGCTTTGCCCAACAGTGGACAAAGCATAAAATCATTACAGCGCATGCGCTACTCTTTCCTTGCCCTGGAAATGACTGCTTGCCTAGGACTTGTAAGCGTGGAGACCTTTGGCGCAGGTTACAAGCTTACGTATTTTGGCCAAAATATTAACTAATACCCCACTATTTTTGTATTTTTTGCATTTTATTTTTCGGGGTGCAGCCAGGCCCAGGCACGTCTGGTCTCGCATGAGGGGTGTTCACACTGGTGCGATTTGAGAGTGTACTGGCCAGCCCGCCTAATCGAATAGTAGGGGCGTGATAATAGGCTGTGAACCAGACACTGTGCAGTATCCTTGTGTGAACGGCGCCCTATGCGGGCTTCTATTGTGCAACTGTATACTGGGCAGTCACCCCCTCCTTGGATGGGTATGTGGAGAGTGGCTGTTTAATCTGGTATTTTGCACCTGTGCTGCTAATATCTTGCTTAATGGGCTGGCTGCATCCTGAAGTGCATTTGTTCTGAGATCTGGGCAGGTGAGTGTTGCTGCCTTTTTTTTTTTTTTTTGCTGTTTATATGGCAAATTTGGGGTGACAGATTCCCTTTAATATTTCTAATCTGTGTATAATGCCCTCTTTGTCTCACCAATATGCATTATTCCATTCACTAAAAAAAGTCCGCAGAGGTGTATAGCATAAATGAATTGCCGAAAGCAAATACACCAGATATTTATAACTAGAACCTGTTTGACCAGTCCATTATTATTACAAGATTCTTGTATCGTAGGTGTGAATCATAACATTCCTATGGTTAGTGATCTTAATGTGTACATTAGAGAAGTGCCATGAGGTCTAGTTACCACATGTAAGTATGGAGACTTCAGAGGTGATGCTTACTGTAGTCTGGGCTCTGTCAATTTCCTGCAGACAAAGGGTCTTCTCATGTGGTAGCAGAATTCAGCTGATCGGGAAACCTACGGTACCTACTTATTATACACTGCTCAAAAAACTAAAGGGAACACTCAAATAACACATCCTAGATCTGAATGAATGAAATATTCTCATTGAATACTTTGTTCTGTACAAAGTTGAATGTGCTAACAAAAAAATCACACAAAAATCATCAATGGAAATCATATTTATTAACCAATGGAGGCCTGGATTTGGAGTCACACACAAAATTAAAATGGAATGTAATGTCCTTAAAACAAGCCAAAATGATGCTCAGTAGTGTGTGTGACCTCCACGTGCCTGTATGACCTCCCTGTGCCTGTATGACCTCCCTACAATGCTTGGGCATGCTCCTGCTGAGGCGGCGGATGGTCTCCTGAGGGTTCTCCTCCCAGACCTGGACTAAGCATCCGCCAACTCCTGGACAGTCTGTGGTGCAACATGACGTTGGTGGATGGAGCGAGACATGATGTCCCAGATGTGCTCAATCGGATTCAAGTCTGGGGAACGGGCGGACCAGTACATAGCTTCAATGCCTTAATCTTGCAGGAACTGCTCACACACTACAGCCACATGGAGTCTGGCATTGTCCTGCATTAGGAGGAACCCAGGGCCAACCGCACCAGCATATGGTCTCACAAGGGGTCTGAGGATCTCATCTTGGTACCTAATGGCAGTCAGGCTACCTCTGGTGAGCACATGGAGGGCTGTGTCGCCCTCCAAAGAAATGCCACCACACACCATTACTGACTCACTGCCAAACCGGTCATGCTGAAGGATGTTGCAGGCAGACTCTGTCACGTCTGTCACATGTGCTCAGTGTGAATCTGCTTTCATCTGTGAAGAGCACAGGGCGCCAGTGGCGAATTTGCCAATCCTGGTGTTCTGTGGCAAATGCCAAGCGTTCTGCACGGTGTTGGGCTGTGAGCACAACCCCCATCTGTGGACATCGGGCACTCAGACCATCCTCGTGGAGCCGGTTTCTAACCGTTTGTGCAGACACATGCACATTTGTGGCCTGCTGGAGGTCATTTTTCAGGGCTCTGGCAGTGCTCCTCCTGTTCCTCCTTGCACAAAGGCAGAGGTAGCGGTTATGCTGCTGGGTTGTTGCCCTCCTACGGCCCCCTCCACATCTCCTGGTGTACTGGCCTGTCTACTGCTAGCACCTCCAGCCTCTGGACACTATGCTGACAGGCACAGCAAACCTTCTTACCACAGCTCGCATTGTTATGCCATCCTGGATGAGCTGCACTACCTGAGCCACTTGTGTGGGTTGTAGAGTCCGTCTCATGCTACCACAAGTGTAAAAGCACAACCAACATTCAAAAGTGACCAAAACATCAGCCAGAAAGCATTGGTACTGAGATGTGGTCTGTGGTCCCCACCTGCAGAACCACTCCTTTATTGAGTGTGTCTTGATAATTGCCAATAATTTCCATCTTTTGTCTATTCCATTTGCACAACAGCATATGAAATTGACAGTTTGATTTCACAGAAGTTTGATTTACTTGGAGTTACATTCTGTTGTTTAAGTGTTCCCTTTATTTTTTTGAGCAGTGTATATTATATAGATTATACATAATCTCAAAACCCTGAACCCCTTTTTAGGGTACACTAGTAATAAACAGCAGCTTTTTTTTCCACAGAAAGTATCAAACCCATACTGTACATAGGTCATGTCTAATATTGCAGCTCAGCTCCATTAATGAGATAGTCTGATGTCATATGTCAGGAATAAAACAACCTGACCACTTCAGGCCAGAGCAGGGATTTTACAGAATACAGTTCACCAACAGTTTAAGCGCTGTGTATATGCATTAACCAACACGCTAACCAGTCTGATTTGTAATGGAGAATATAAATCAATTTATGAGCCATTACTAGTATTTTAGCATCATTCGAGTAAGTTCATATTTAGCATTCTTTTCAAATGTACAAAGACTGATATTCCCACCAAGCTATGTTGTGTCCCATAGTCTGGGTTTACATGTGGCTCCAATCCTATATATTACTATAGGTAAGGAGGTTCTGTATTATTAGTTATATATAGTATAACGCTAGTATCAATGAGATCAGTGCTATACAACATTCACAAAAAATAAGGGGTGAAATTGTTGCAGTGGTTTGTGCCTTTGCCCTTTACTAGCCACAGGGCCACCATTGTTCATGGACCATGTCCTATATTTTAGGTCAACCTTACTGAACTGCAAAACCAGAAAATTGAGTATGGATGACGATGTTGCCATGTCGGGTATTCACTAGCAGATCACTATCCCTGACACCGATCAGCACTTTCTGGTTAGATCCAAATCAAACTGTAGAGGCAGGATCCACACTGATGGCCAAACCTTTACCAGTGATGGTCACAATGTGCCGTGAAGCGCCCTTCTACCACTGCTCACATCAGCCTCTGGGCACATAACTATTATGTCTAACGTAAAAATCTGTTTCGATTGTAGCAATAACCATCATGTGAACAGCTAGTGCTGGTTAGGTCACCACATACTATTTTTAAATGGTTCAATTGAACAGATATATCGAGTAGGTATTGCTCCAATGAGACACCTTCATTTATGTGCAACGAGTGAAGGAAAACACATTTATAAAACTCACAAAGAGATCATCAACCTGGAGCTACAGTTGAAAGACATACTTTCCTTTGGTTGCTTGTAATCTTATAGACCACCTCCGCTGCTCTGTAGTTAAAATCAAGTATCAACTCCCAAAAGTGATGCCCACTGCCAAGCGTCAGATACACGTACCCTCTATAATGTAAGGTTCTTTATCATTTGACTGCGCTTTAAACAGAAAACACCTGGTGAAGCAGTCAATCCCGCATAACACAACAGAAGATAACTAGAGATAGTATGAACTGGATCGCAGGAGATGGACAAGCAGCCATTTCAATAATCGGTGTACCTTATCCAGAGCTGAGGGCTGCTGCAAATCAGTCTGGCAGATTCAGAGCATCCACTTAGCGCTGCCCTGCAAGAATCCTGAATGTGATAACCCTTTTAAAAAAAGATCAGCAAAAAGTGAACATGAACAACAATTCCGCACGGTGAAATAACCAGCAATGTAAATAAAAGGTCATGGTGCTTAATGCATATGTACAAGAAGCAAGAGTTTTACATTACGGTAATTACTATGTAATGTGTTCTGTTACAAGTGTCATGTCAGTCACTAGTAGTGATATCTTTGCAGCTCATGTGCTGATGATGTCAGTATGAACTTTGATCTGGGTTCTATAGTCTACTACAATAATGTCATGCTAGACTTGTGACTAAGCCAAAATAGGACTGTGGAGATTGAATATTCACCCTCTATTTTCCATGACAGCTAAAATAACAATCCAGTTAACTTTACTAAATGATT
>VIAB01005711.1:0-10354 GCA_009801035.1 Oophaga pumilio
CTGTAACCACCAGAGGGAGCCTCTGCTCATTCACAACACATAGGACTGCAGATGACATGACCTTCACTATCTGTACACAGAGAGTTTTCACTGTATTATTTGTGGTGTTAGATAGGACTACAGGTGAAATCTACTACATCATCTGTACTCAGTTATCACTGTGTTATGTGTGGTGTTACATAGGACTGCGGGTGACACATAATACATTATCTGTACTCAAAATTATCACTATTATCTGTGTTGTTATATAGGACTGCAGATGACATCTACTAATTTTTTTGTGAAAAAGAATAGGGTCCCTTTAATTTTGGTCAATGTTACTTTGAATTTAATTTTGAGGGAGAGGCGTGTAAAGGGTTATGGTCTACAAAAAGGCTGTAGCTTCCCACACACAAACAGGGAACATGCTGTTAAAATTTGTAAACATTGCTGCTGCCTGTCCTGCCTAAACTCTGCCCCAAACGAAATGTTCTAGAAATGGCTTTGATATTTGATGGTGTTATATCTGAAATTTAACAGTCCTGGCAAATTGGAGACTACATGAGTCAACAAGGCATGTATCGCGTGACTCCTCCCAGCACATGGCGGCAACTCTCAGGTGTAAGACTTATAATGTACAAAAGCAATATCAGAAACACAGAGAACATTTTTCTTAAACTGGGATTGCAGGTGTTTCACACAAATTCTACATTTCTCTGATGAATCAGGCACAACACACCAATGTTTCAGTACTTTCATGTAAGCTTCTCTTTGGCTGCACAATATCCATCATTCTATGTTTATAGAGAAGTGATCCGTGCTGACATTCATTATTTTCTCTAATCCAAGGTGACAATGTGAAGGACATTTTGGCACAGAATGGAGCCTGGCCGATCAGTTTTAATCAGACACCTGAGTCCTCAGCGTTCACAAATAAAGGAGTTTGTACACTGAAAATTATTAGGTTAAATATGGAAGGAGCCAGAGGCTTAAAGGGATTAAAAATGTTATCCAGTCTGCCAGCAACGTGTTTCTTTTATCAGGAGGAGCTGAACAGATTGATTTATAGCTTAATGAGAAAAAAAGTAAGACGCAACATCTCTTTATCTTGAGCTTCAGAGTCCAATGGGCGGTCCAACTCAGTAATTGCCAGCTATTTAGGAAAGTTGCCAATCATTGACTAAGAACCTCCCACTGGACTCCTAAGCATAGAAAGAGATGGTAGTTAAAGGGTTTTACCAAAAATTTGAATATTTTTTACAAAGCATACTGTCTGCGATAATGGTCGAAAGTGTTGGCACTCTTGAAATTGTTCCAGAAAATGTAGTATTTCTCCCATAAATTTATTTCCTTTGTGTGTATTGGAACAACTAAAAAAACAGAGAAAAAAGGCAAAAATTGGACATAATGGACATAATTGGACATAATGGGCCAGACAAAATTGTTGGCACCTTTCCAAAATTGTGGGTAAACAACTTTGTTTCAAGCATGTGATGCTCGTTCAAACTCACCTGGGGCAAGTAACAGGTGTGGACAGTATGAAAATCACAACTGAAACCAGATAAAAAAGGGAGAAGTTGACTCAATCTTTGCATTGTGTGTCTGAGTGTGTCACACTAAGCATGGAGAGCAGAAAGAGAAGAAGAGAACTGTCTGAGGACTTGAGAACCAAAATTATAGAAAAAGATCAACAATCTCAAGGCTGCAAGTCCAGCTCCAGAGATCTTGATGTTCCTTTGTCCACAGTGTGCAACATAATCAAGTTCTTTACAACTCATGGCTCTGTAGCTAATTTCCCTGGACATGAATGGCAGAGAAAAATAATAATGAAAGGTTGCAATGAAGGCTAGTCCAGATGGTGGATAAGCAGCCCCAATCAAGTTCCAAAGAAATTCAAGCTCAGGGTGCATCAGTGTCAGTGCAAACTATCCGTTTATATTTGAATAAAAGGAAACGCTATAGCAGGAGACCCAGTAGGACCCCACTGCTGACCGAAACAAAAAAAAACTAGTTTGCATTTTCTCAAAATGTACGTTAGTAAGCCAAAATCCTTCTGGGAAAGTGTTTTTTGGACAGATGAGACCAAGATAGAGATTTTTGGTAAAACGCATCATTGTACTGTTTGCCAAAAAGGGAATGGGGCCTACAAAGAGAAGGACACAGTGCCTACAGTCAAATATGGTGGAGGTTCAGAGATGTTTTGGGGTTGTTTTGCTGCCTCTGGCATTAGGTGCATTTACTGTGTGCAAGGCGTCATGGAATCTGAAGATTACCAAAGGACTTTGGGTCGCAATATAGTGCCCAGTGTCAGAAAGCTTGGTTTGCTTCCTAGGTCATGGGTCTTCCAGCTTGACAATGACCCCAAACATACTTCAAGAAACACCCAAAAATGGATGGAAACAAAGCGCTGGAGAGTTCTGAAGTGGCCAGCAATGAGTCTGGATCTAAATCCCATTGAACACCTGTGGATAAATCATAAAATTTCTGTTGGGAGAAGCCACCCTTCAAATATGAGAGACCTGAAGTGGTTTGCAAAAGAAGAGTGGTCCAAAACTCCAATTGAAAGGTATAAGATGTTTGTTGATGGTTATAGGAAGCTATTGATTGCAGTTATTTATTCCAAAGTGTGTGCAACCAAATATTAAGTTGAGGGTGCCAATAATTATGTCCAACCCATTTTTGGAGTTTTGTGTGAAATTATGTCCAATGTTCCTTATTTTTCTCTTTTTTTTGTGTGGTTCCAATATACACAGAGGAAATAAACTTGTGTGTAATTGCAATAATTTTCTAGGAGAGATACTTCATTTTCGGGAACAATATCCAGAGTGCCAACAGTTTCAAACTGGTCATGACTGTTCATGACGACTGCAGATAAAATACTCTACAAACCCAACGGACATGCTGGACTGACAGCATTAGTACTAGAAGACTCATCCAGTGGCAATGGACGGTAAAAAGAGCCCTGTCGGGGTTAACATTAGATGGGTCATGGTTGCTAATCAGTGCACATGTTAAAATAGATTGTCTTGGCACACATGAATAATTCTGTATGTACAGAAAACAGACTGCATTATGATTTGGGGGAATGATCCTTTAAATGAATAAAACACGTTATAATGATTTTTTTCCAAAAAATAAACGGTATATTATTCTGCTCAGTTCCTCCTTCTCTATATCATGCCATCCATTCCTATATGCTGGAGAAAGACGTCATAAGAAATGGACAATTCTGGTCAAACAACCAATTTCAGACTGACAAACATGGAACTTTGATGTATTTCTTCAGCCAGCATTTGGCCATTATCAGACATTTATGGGAGGATTTGTTGGACCTTCTAAAACCCTCTGATGGTCAACTGATATCACTGTGAATGGAGAATAAAGTAAGATATAGTGAGTCTAAGGGCACCAGAAGCCAGTCTTTTATAATTGCTCTAGGCTATGGCTGGTTAAGGGGGTCATAACATTAAAGGGATTGCCCAGGCTTTTCTTATTGATAACATATACTCCGAATCAGATTGGTGAGGGTTCACCACTCCGCATCCCCAATGATCAGCTGTTATTAGGTCTGGTGTTGGCCACATGTAAACAGCGAACAGAGGTGGTACAAGCTGAGCTCCATTTACAGTGCAGTGCCAAAAGTTTCACCTGAGCTCTTGAAACGAATTGTCATCAGTGACCTTGGTTTCAGGGTCTTGGCTAGCCCCTGCTCTACTGAGCATGCGTTGGTTGTCAATTCTCACAGATGCTCAGTAGACAGCAATATGCACAGTGACAGTGCGCTCTCTCACCTGCTCGGATCAGAAGAACCAGTCAGCAGCAGAGCGCACTGACAGTGCAGATTGTAAGAAGAATACCAGGCTTGCCGAGATCAGTGCCGCCACAGAAAGTGATGTCATTAAAAGGCTTTAGTAAAAATAAATAAAGCCCTTTTTGTACATTTTTAATACTAAGCAATCAACCCCTCCATGAATTGGTAGGTTGTGAGTGGTTGTCTAATTAGTATTTTGCACCTGTTGCTGCCATCTTTACTATATGGGTTTGCTGCATGCTGATAGTGCATTAGTTCTGAGACCTGGGCAGGTAAATACTGCTGCCCTTTTTTGCTGTGTTAATTGAATTTTTGAAGAGTTTTTTATTCCTCTTTTCGTGGCTTTTGCTTAAAATTTTTGTTTAACACTAGGACTACTGGACTCGTGACCCCGCCTAGAACTACTGAAAGGAGTCATTTTGACTCCTTGCTTGTTTTCGTTTATTTTTAGAGTTTCATTTGTGGTTATTTATTAATAATTATATTTTTTGTAATGTATTATTATTGTGAGATCCAACAGTAATGCTTTTGATTGTTTATTTTCTGCTTTTCTTATTTTTCTACAGAAAATAACAATAATTATAATAGACGTTTTTCAAACATTTTTTTTTATTCAAGTGCACACATATAAACAACAACTGAAGAACAAAAAGCAGAGAAAATGTAGGTGGAGGAGCATAAAAATGAAAATATGGCGCAGAATTCACCTTCTAAACATTTGGTGTTTCGCATTTTAGGCATTGCCTTTGATTTATGGCAGTACATTGCCCACACAAAGACTTACCACAAGTCTTACAATTGCCGACAGATCTATTTTTCTTGCACTTTTCTTTGATCTGGCAAAATTTTGTTTGAACCATCACTTCTGAGCATGTAGAAACTTGGGACGTGGAACCCTTTTCCCTATCTGTGACATAAGGACCACTCAACTCTCTCACAAGCGTTTGCAAAAATGCCTTGCGTGACATTTTTTGGTGGGTTATCTCATTGAATATTATCCATGCATTTATACCCGCAAAGTCTAAGGCATTTTCAAATGCATGAACAGGCCATCTCCTTGTGCATGTTCGTGTGGTATATTTTCGTGCCATCTGATCCACTACATCTACTCCATATTTTGTTTCATTGTAAAACTTTACCGTTTCTGGAGTTTTTTTAGCGGAATCAGACGCAGCAACAACATCTGGATGGACGGAACTCAAAATGACATTTTTGTTGGGCTTTCCTTGATATACTGTAAGTGTAAAATTGTCTTCATTTCTAAACACTTTAGTGTTGTACAATTCCTCTTTCATGGATTTTATTTCTTTAGGCACTTCTCGCCTTATCTTGTTCAGTGTTCCCACGATGGTTGTTCCTTTGCTTTTTAGCTGTTTAGCTAATTTTACTGAAGTAAAATAATTATCGGTTGTAACATTGCGACCTTTTTTCAAAAACGGATCCAATAACTTCATTACCACATGGTCAGCTAAACGGTCCTCAGCACGGCGTGTGTCATCTTTGCCTAGATAAGGGAAGCCATTTGCCAGATATTTGCTCTCCTTATCAACAGCTAGCCAATATTTGTGGCCATATTTATCTGGTTTGGAAGGCATGTACTGCGTGAATGGACACCTAGTTTTGCTTGGGAAAAGTTGCTCATCCACCGTTATGTATGGGCCAGGTTTGTAACACGCAATACAATTTTCAATAAACCTGTCCCACACAGTAGAAAATAGAGCAAACTTGTCCGTTTGCAGTCTCTCCGATCGAGTAGATTTCTCATCAAATCTGAGAAACCTCATAATTTCAACAAAGCGGTCCCTAGACATTGTCGCTTTGCAAAACGGTATTCCCAAGTCATTACACCAAATACTGCTAATCGAGTGACGGTTCGTGCCAGATATTCCACGAGCATAGAATATCGCAATGAATGCATCTAGCTCCTCATCAGATAGAGTAAACTGTAAATTATTGCTCCTGCATGCTTCTGCAAGCGTACAGTTCTTTATATGTGTCAATATATATGAATCATAAGATAAGAGCCTAGAGTAAACAAGCTATTTTGTTCAGCATTACACAGTAATACAAGCAGATAAAACACAAGGAAAATGTGAAAAGTTGACATGTAAATTGAACTACATCTATATGAACATCAGGGTAAATAAGACAGAGTGAAAAAATTATGCACAAAACTTTATAGCAACATTTAGTGACAAAAGGACCTCAAAATATAGTAGGGAGTCAAAATGACTCCCTTCAGTAGTTCTTGGTAAATTTTGAAAAAAACGCGCAAATTTTTCACCAAAATTATTTATTCTCACAAAATCTTTTTTCACATCATATTTGAGGAAAAGTCACCGAGTTTCAAGCAATTCTGAAAAATGTAGTCACAGAAGAGAAATAAAAAACGAAAGGAGTCAAAATGACTCCATCAGTAGTTCTAGTGACTCGCAAGTATGAGGACCCTTGATTCGGGTTGCGAGGTTGCGTATCTTGGCCAAAATACCAATACTTCATATATATTATATATATTTTTGCACCTTATTTTTCATAGTGTAGCCAGGCCCATCAACGTTGACCTTTTAAACTTGGGTGTCTGTCCTCATGCACTTAGATAGTGCTGGGCAGCCCGCCTAATTTAATAGTATGGGCCTCACTAATATGCTAAAAGCCAGACTCTACCTGTGTCACCAGTGCCCTATGCAAGCCTTATTTGTGCAATTTTAATCCTAATCAATCCCAATACTGCTTCCCTTCTTTGCTGTATTAATTCTTGAATTTTTTGAGGATTTTTTATTCCTCATTTTGTGGCTTTTGTTTTTAATTTTAAAAATAAATAAAGCAGTTAGATCGTGTATGTACTCCAAAAATCCAAGGCACCGGGTATCTTCCTTCCACAAAAATTATTTTTATTGACTCCTATGTACACACAGGAAAAATAGCAACGTTTTGGCCACGCAGGGTCTTTCTCAAACCAAGAAAAAAAGTGCAATGAGATAGTGTAGTTAGGAAAGGATAGGGACTTTTTATTAATAATAATAATAATAATAATAATAATAATAATATTTTAGAGGGGACTTGTACAGACAATAAAAGACATTACAGAGTAACAATAATCACATAAATCAACAAATGCCAGGAGGAGCAAGATACAATCTATGCGGAAATAGGGGAGACAGGAATGGTAAATGGTGACAATTTCTTGTATTGTACGGTCCAGTCATCACTGTAATATATCGGGTGTTCGGCTGCATGAACTGGTCACCAACCAGTATGTGTACAAGTACAGACACCGAGGGCTATTAAGTAAAAGTAGGGAGTAAGAATGGATGATA
Organism: Oophaga pumilio; assembly: GCA_009801035.1. Classification (NCBI taxonomy): domain Eukaryota; kingdom Metazoa; phylum Chordata; class Amphibia; order Anura; family Dendrobatidae; genus Oophaga; species Oophaga pumilio. The sequence goes on from VIAB01005711.1 coordinate 7,108, forward strand.
CGAGAGTCCTGTTTTGAAGAAAATTTTGTATGGACAAAACAGAGACAGTTAGATAAGAATGTTGAGGCGATAGGCCAGTCTAAAAAAATGTGTTTTTAGATCATGCTTAAAACTATCAATATTGTGGATTAATCGAAGTGCCCTGGAGAGTGCATTCCAAAAAATTGATGTAGCTTGTGAGAAGTCTTGAAGATGGGAATGGGAGTTTCAGATTCTTGAGTATGCTAATCTCAGGTCATTAGCAGAACAAAGGGCACGGGAAGGGTGGTAGACTGAGACGAAGGAGGAGATGTAGGGTGGTGCTGAAGTGTGGAGCGCTTTGTGGGTGAAAGTGATAAGTTTATATTGAACTCTATATCGGATGGGTAACCAGTGCAACAACTGGAACAGGGTGGAGGCATCTTTGTAGCGGTTGGCGAGAAATACGATCCTGGTTGATGCATTCAGGGCGTATTGGATGGGGGAGAGTTTAGTAAGAGGGAGGCCGATTAGTAGAGAGTTGCAATAGTCCAGACGAGAATGGATAAGAGCTACAGTAAGAGTTTTTGCAGAGTTAAAGGTAAGAAAAGGTTGAATTCTAGAAATGTTTTTGAGGTTTAGATGACAAAACCGAGTGAACGATCGGATGTGGGAAATGAAGGAAAGATCTGAATCAAGTATGACACCAAGACAGCGGGCATGTAGCTTGGCAGTAATGGTAGAACCACACACAGAAATGGCAATGTTGGGCATAGGTAGGTTAGTGGAGGGAGGAAACACAAGGAGGTGTAGATGAGATGTTTTTGAGATGCAGATGACAAAAGCAAGTGAGCGATCGGATGTGGGAAATGAAGGAAAGATCTGAATCAAGTATGACCCCAAGACAGCGGGCATGTTGCTTGGGAGTAATGGTAGAACCACACACAGAAATGGCAATGTCGGGCAAAGGTAGGTTAGTGGAGGGAGGAAACACAAGGAGTTCAGTTTTTGACAGGTTCAGTTTCAGACTGAGGGAGGGCACAATTTTAGAGTCAGCGGAAAGACAAAGCACTGGTGTTTTGTAATAATGCTGGCGTGATGTCAGGAATAGAGGTGTACAATTGGGTGTCAACAGCATAGAGATGGTACTGGGAACCAAATCTACTGATTGCTTGTCCAATAGGGTCTGTATACAAGGAGAAGAGGAGGGGGCCTAGGACTGATCCTTGAGGAACCTCAACAGTAAGGGGAAGATGAGAGGAGGAGGAACCAGCAAAAGATATGGTTAAGGAGCGGTCATAGAGATAGGAGGAGAGCCAGGAGAGAATGGTGTCCTTGAGACCGATAGAGGAGGAGACGCTGGTGAAACACAGTGTTGAATGCTGCGGAGAGATCCAAGAGAATTAGCATGGAGTAGTCACCATTAGATTTAGTTATTAGTAGATCATTAGAGACTTTAGTGAGGGCAGTTTCCGTAGAGTGTACACTGGATTGTAGAGGGTCAAGAAGAGAGTTATCTGAGAGATATCGGTGTAAATGGGAGTGGATCAAGCATTCCAGAAGTTTAGAGATGAATGGAAGATTAGAGATAGGTCTATAGTTAGCAGCTCAGTTTTGGTCGGGGGATGGTTTTGGATTGTTGAATAGTGAGGTAATGAAGGTGTTGAAATAGGTTTGCTTGGAGAGGTGAAGGGCAGAGTTGTATGTTTTAAGCATAAATTTATAATGGATGATACCTTTGACCAGATTGGATTTTAAAATTGAATGTTAAAGTCCCCCATGATAAGGGTGGGGGTGTCACAGGATAGAAAGTGTGGAAGCCAGTTGGCAAAGTGATTCAAGAACTGACCGGAGAGGCCAGCAGTGCGATACATAACAGTCAATCGCAGGTAGACGGGCCGGTAGTCAGACAGTGTGGACCTCAAAAGAAGGGAAGATAAGTGAGGGTACTGGGGGATAATCTGAAAAGTACATTAGGTTGATAGGAGCAGACCAACATCTCCACCTTGTCTGCTCTCAGGTCTGTAAGTATATTAGAAAACAGATTTGATTATGGCATTAAATAGATAGTGTGAGGAACTAAGCCGACCGCCACACGGTAGCCCGAGTATCACAGCTTCTGATCCCACCGCCGCTACCAAATGTGAAGGACGACCCCTTTCCTCCCACGTCTCCAATGGGACGTAACTCCACAGGTACAGCTCTCCGGCGCCCCCTTTGTCTCTCAGGTCAGTAAGGGAACTGCACCTAGAGCAAATGGCCGCCGGGGAGGTTGTCCTGTTACCCACTGGGTATTCTAAGATTCGTGATCAGAGTAAAAGCATCAGCCCAAGATTAATTTTATGGTTTAATTGCCTTAAGGGCGCACTAGATAATTACAGAAATATACAGTAAAGCTATACAACGGAATGACAATGGATTTGCAGTCAGAGTAAAATACAACAATAATGTACAAGGCTTAAAGGTATTAGCTAGAGATCAATATTACCGGGTTGTAGGGACATGGGGAGGCAGGGAGCTCTGCGATCCCCAGGTAACAGTCTTTAGTTGCTGGACAGTCTCCCAAAACATGTGCTGCTGCTCCCTTGGCAAATCTGTTCCCTTGGTCCTTCTTAGACCATCTTCTTGGCTTCTGTGTGAAAATGGATCCAGTCTGCCCATAGCTCACAGTTCTTAAACCTGCTAGGTCCCTCCCCTCCGTGTGTTTATGGTAGGCTGGCAGGTATAATCTAATTGAAGCCTTTACTTTGAAGCATGCATACTAATCGGCCTGGCTATTCATATTGAGCAGGAAATTCTGGCTTGACATGAATTACTTAGCATACTAATGACCTTCTTATTCAAACAGGGGCCTGAATTGCTTAGCATACTAAAGCCCTTTTACTTACCAGTGGACATCAAACCCTGTCTTATTGAATATGCTAATAGGCCCTGTGTAGATAGCAGTCTGTGGCTCTGTGAACCGACAAAATGGAGGCTGGTATAGGCCCTATACAAGATGACGGCGTCCCTTTCCTCACAGATAGGCATTTAGAATTAAATCAATTTTTGTTTTGGACCACCCATTTAACTGCTATAGTGTAGCAATCTGAAAGTAATGTTGATTTTAGGTCTATTATACCTATGTCATGTTTGACGTTTGATTCTTTTATCTGATACAGGCTTCCCATTTCTCAACACACATTAAAAGGACCCATTACAGCCCACAAAAAACAAGCCTTTTTAATGCTAGGTCCAAAAAGTTTATAAAAGTACCGTATTTTTCAGACTATAAGACGCACCGGACTAT
>VIAB01005711.1:82601-95180 GCA_009801035.1 Oophaga pumilio
TTTTTTACCTGCACTCCTCAGCTACCGAATCATAACAGCTTGGCTGTTCAATCTGAGACTGGAAGGTGCTTGCTGTCTCCATGTTTTCATTATCCTAGGTGATTGCCAGGCTACTTAAATGGGCTACTACTTCCAGACCTCTGCCAGATGTACATTCAGCTACTGTGTGATTTGTCTATCTGTGCCTTGTGTTCTGTTTGTGGATCTTTTGTTGCCTGACCTTGGACCTCGTTCTGACCATCCATCTGTGCCTTGTGTTCTGTTTGTGGATCTTTCGCTGCCTGACCTTGGACCTCGTTCTGACCATCCGTCTGTTTAACCCCTTCTGCTGTGATCCATTATCCTCCGGGTATTCTGACCTCGGAACATTACCTGACTACACCTTTGTCTCTTCCTTCTGTTTATGACGTACATTCCTGCCTTTTTACCACGGACTCCTGGCCGTGAGAAGTGACTTAGCGTCACTTTATGTCTGGCCAATAATTTTTTTTTTTTTAGTAAGTATGGAACCTGTTCACATGTTCTGTTACCAGGTGGTGAATTTGTCGCAGATGACTCAGGATCTGACTAATGAATGCCACCCAGACTCTCTGGTACATTTTATCAGAGGATAAAGTACTGACAAATGCAGTGTTATCCTTCGAGAACCAGGTGTTATCAATATTGGTGTTCCTTGACTGTGGGTCTGCTGCTAACTTTATTGATTCATGACTGGTTCTGAAGTTAGGGTTAGGATTGGAACAGTTAGTTTAGAAAAAGCTTTTCAAATTTTCGCTCTTGACAAGACACCATTAGCCCGGAATTTGATCAAGAGGGTATTGGTGGATTTCACGCTCGAAGTGGGAGTACTCCACTCTGAATCCATCTCTTGGTTTGTTTTGGATAATTTACCTGCTGACCTGGTATTGGGGCTTCCACAATCCTGTTATTGATTGGTGTCAGAAGGAGATTGTAAATGGAGCCCCAATTGTTTCAAGAAAACTCTAAAAACTGTACAAATATGATCCGCTACTCTGAAGGGTCTGCTGGGGTACCTGAAGGACTTTGGCCATGTGTTTTCGGAAAAAGAGGCAGAGATACTACCTATCCATCGTCCTTATGATTGTGCTACTGATCTTATCCCTAAAGCCAAATTGCCTAAGGCTAAGTGCACACGTTCAGGAATGTGTGCAGAATTTTCCTGAGCAAAACCGGACTTTTTTCGCGGTAAAAACGCATGCATTTTTGTCGCGTTTTCTGCAAGGATTTTGCACGGTTTTGGTGCGTTTTTGCTTGTTTTTGGTGCGTTTTTACCGCTAAATTTTCCTGAACATTCTAGCTCAATAATATAGCGGGAAAACGCTAGTTTTCCGCAAAATTAATGAACATGCTGCTTTTTTTTCTGCAATGCGTTTTTTTCGCGGAAAAAAAACGCACCATGTGCACAAAAATTGCAGAATTCATTCTAAATAATAGGATGCTTAATTCATGCATTTTTTACTTGTTTTTTGCCTCGAAAAAACATGAATAATCCTGAACGTGTGCACTTAGCCTAAAGCTTTACAATTTTTCTGGGCCACCATGAAAGAATATGTTAACGAAAGTTTAAGAAAGGCTCACATCTGTCCTTCCTCCTCCCCTGTAACTGCCAAATTTTTCTTTGTTAAAAAGGAAGATGGGGTTCTCTGTACTTGCTTCAATTTCTGAGAACTAAGCAAAATCACAGTTAAATATACTTACCCTCTTCCACTCATCCCTGACCTATATAATCAGCTTCTGGGGGCCAGGGTGTTTTCTAAACTTGATCTTAGAGGGGCTTACAATTTGATAAGCATCCAGAAGGGTGATGAGTGGAAAACGGCGTTTTTAACATCTGAAGGTCTATTTGAAAACCTTGCCGTGCCATTTGGATTATCCAATGCACCTGCTGTGTTTCAAACTTTTATGCATTATATTTTCTCTCATTGCATTGGAAGATATGTTGTGATTTACCTGAGTGATATTCTAATTTTCTCACCAGTTTTGGACACTCACTAGGAATATGTTTGTGTTGTGCTACAAAGGTTGAGGGTGTTTGCTAAATTAGAGAAATGAGTTTTTTCTGTTCAGGAAATATCATTCTTGGGGTTTATCTTGTCAGCAGAAGGGTTTAAAATAGACCCTAAGCAGGTGCAGGCCGTAAATGATTGGGCTCAGCCTTGTGATCTTAAGGCTTTTTTGGGGATTCGCTAAATAATATAGAAAATGTATCAAGAGTTTTTCTCAAATTGCAAAACCTCTTACTGACCTTACACATAAAGGGGCGAACCTGAAGGTTTGGTGGCCGGGTGCTACTGCTTTGTCTCTACCTTCTGTTTATTATGTACCTTCGTGACTTTTGACCTCAGACTCCTGACTATCCCGTCTCACAGCTTGGCTGTGAGAAGTGACGCAGAGTCACAATTACTACATCAAAGACAAATGCTTTTAAATGCGATGCAGTAACTGAGTGAGTAGGCTGCTAATGTGGAAGTTGCCAGATAAAAGCTACAATGGGGCACCACAGCCAAAAGAAATGACCATGAGAAGGTGCTGTGACCATAATTGTGGATATGTTCTATGCAGCACGGTGAAGGAAACTGAGATTCTGTCTGAGTGAAGGATGTGCTGCTGAAGTGTTTGCCAGCAGGATGTCGCAAATACAAGCAAAGTTTTTCATATGTTAGCTTGTTGCTGTAAACCAACTTTCCACCTCTGTGTAAGTCTGAAATGTTGTAATCATCAACCTGGTCGCCACCTAGTGAGTAAAATTTACTGGAACTGTTGGTGTGTGAGTGCCTTCATTTTGGCATTCCTCAGTGGAAAAATCACTCTATTTAGTGAAAGTCTGTCTATCCATTCTGTTCAAAGAGGCCATCACACACGGCCCCTGGTACCTATTACAATTCATGGACAGGTGAAGTGCACCCATTTTTACTACTCCTGTATAACCTTCAATAAACTTCACCCACCTCAATGAGCTGGACAGCATAAAAATCAGGCACTGACTCCTAGCTGCCCAGGAGACAAAGTCATGAGTATTTAATAGAGACAGTGCCATCATTCATTGCTGAAACACTAGTCCTAACCCAATAACTTTCAATGTTAGCCCAAAAAAGAAGCCCAAACCCACCTGTCAGGTGTACACTCGTCTGTAGCTGCTAGCAGCTCCGTCCAATTTTGAGGGGTGGTATGTGTACCTGACAGCAGTACCACCTAAACTACCATGATTCCAGCCCTGGTCGTGGCCACTATCATCATAGCGACCAAGGTTATTAGAGAACTGGGGGGTCTGCAATACCAAGACAGGTTATTTACACTTGGGGTTATTTAGTTTGGAAAAACGAAGGCTTAGGGGTGATCTTATTACAATGTATAAATATATGAGGGGACAGTACAAAGACCTTTCTAATGATCTTTTTACTCTTAGACCTGTGACGGGGACAAGGGGGCATCCTCTACGTCTGGAGGAAAGAAGGTGTAGTCATAATCACAGACGCAGATTCTTTACTGTAAGAGCAGTGAGACTATGGAACTCTCTGCCGTCTAATGTTGTAATGAGTGATTCCCTACTAAAATTTAAGAAGGGACTGGATGCCTTACTTGAAAAGTATAATATTACAGGTTATATTCACTAGTTTCCTAGATATTGCGTTGATCCAGGGAGCTAGTCTGATTGCTGTATGTGGAGTCGGGAAGGAATTTTTTTCCCCAATGTGAAGCTTACTGTTTGCCACTTGGGTTTTTTTTGCCTTTCTCTGGATCAACATGTTAGGGCAGGTTAGGATAGGATATGGGTTGAACTAGATGGACTTAAAGTCTTCCTTCAACCTTAATAACTATGTTAGCAGCTACACGTCCTTGATCACACCTGTCCCTACATCCACCTGATGTGGTTTTCCACTCGCCTAGGCTGAAAAATGTGATTCCAAACAGTGGTGGTCAATCCTATAGCAGTGGCTGTTATGATCTGCTACAAGCACTAAGGAAAGGTGGGAATTCTGTCCCTACAATAGGACTGAGCTGGATCCCTACGATGTAACGGGGAACCTGATCCTGCGACCAGACCCGCTAAAGTCCTCAGCTAGTCTGAACGAAGACCTATAGTTGCGAGGGAGGAATCCCTACAAGATCTAGGGACTGGGTGAAAAGGTGGACACCTCCTAACAGAAATTGTAGCAGGGAAAATAAAACAGAAAACAAATACTAAGAGATCCTAAGATCAAGCAAAACTGACAGAGTAAGGCACCTAAGCACCCGGCTAGCTTAAGAGTAGATAATACAATGAAGTCCAGCAAAGCCAGAAGGGCGGAGCCAGACTAAATAGGGAAAAAAGGTCATGTGACAGCAAACAAACAAAATCTGACAAGAGGGTTATAACAGTGGCCCCTTCACAAACCATCATGTTCTTGCTACTGTGATCCCTGTCTGAGGTCTGCCAGCATATTATGGATCATGTAAATGAACGCTGAATAATCGGCTGTTTATCCCTGTATGCTCCAGATCCAGAAAAGCTCCACTATTAAATGAACTGGAGAGAAGGGATTGAAGCTTGAGGTTCCCACGGGTGCTCGACACTGACAAAAGTGCGACATCTGGGGCAGCAGTCACTTCCAGCTCTGATGCTTCCTCTGAGTTTTTGTACAAATAGCAAGAGAAATGAATTAACAGTATGGAGGATGGTCAACAACTGCAAATCCATCGATGGAACTGCTGCTCAATCATTTATCACCTTATCACTCACAACAGCCGTTTCGTCTTTACTGTTTGTACAAGCTTAATGCAGAAAATACATTTATATAGATAAAAAGGAAAACGAAGAATCGACCAGCTGGATATGGATAAAAAAGCTTCTCCTTTATTTCATATCCAGACAGGTTAAGAAGAAGAAGACATTCTGACGCGTTTCTGGCCGAAGCCCTTAGGGGAGTAGTCCGGTGGCTCTGGCTGACGGGATGATGTGGGATATTAGGGGGAGTAGTCTGGTGGCTCTGGCTGATGGGATGATGTGGGATATTAGGGGGAATAATCCAGTGGCTCTGGCTGACGGGATGATGTGGGATTTTAGGGGGAGTAGTCTGGTGGCTCTGGCTGATGGGATGATGTGGGATATTAGGGGGAGTAGTCCGCCGTTCCCTTCAGCTAGTAGCTTTATAATTCTCATCTGATCTAGGTGCCAAACAGCAAAAAAAACAAAAAAAAAACCCTGCAAATAAATACCTATATATGAGCTACAATGTGAACACTTATTTGTTGAAAAAGTATTAATGTGTAATTGAACTGAACATAAAGCCCTGCCGCTGGGTGTGGACACGGCCCAACGAATATAATTGCTGTAGGGGCTCAAATAGGTAAATGAGCGGAATAGAACTACCATGACTGGGTCTAAATCCAGTTCTGAATTAAATATGTGATGACTTTAATAAATAAACATGGTGTCCCTGATAAAATTAAGATCTTTTGGTTGTTTGGTGTCTAATTGAATAATCCAAAAGGCTTCCCAAAGGAATAATTTTTTTTGGAGATTACCTCCCCTAGATGATAAAGACACCTTTTCCATGCCAAAAAAGCGAAAACTGTCTAGTTTATATAGATACTTGTAGGCAGAATGCTCTTTATTATGTCATATTCCAAAGTGACAAAGGCCTCTTTATCACATTCAATCCGAAATGTTTTTTGCTGTTGAAGTATGCAACAGCTGCAGGCTCATGCTAACAGGATGGCGCCGTGTCGATTTGTTTAGTCTGTACAAACCAAAAGAGGAAGCAGTAATACAACTGTCCAAAGACTCATGTATGTGCCCAATAGTCAATTGGTGCAAGTCAAATGGAACAGATAGCATAGAAATTAAGTTTTAGTAGTTACCCATGGCTGCCCGCAGTGTGTGCCTGGAATCGCCATCCCCAACGCATGTTTCGCTGGTGTTGTTTCTTCAGGGGGTTTGATTTGACCAACAGAAATAAAGCCCTGTTATACTGTAGCCACAGTGCAGGAACTTTTTGGGGAAACCATCTTCCTCTATATATAATATCTCAATACTATCACTACATGAGGACTTTGGTCACCCATCCTCTTCCTGTTTGTCACAGACCTACATTATACAAGATACACTATATGCATGTCGTACCAAGTCCATTTATCTACTTATCTTGGACAGATAGCTATACATGCTATATTTTCAATATTGTTAGCCGACCCACTGTGCTCCAGCACTGCAGATGTGAACTGCTTCATTTTGGGGTTTATTTGTCACTGATTTTTACAATAATTTGTACTTTTCCTGCTCTAATTTCTCATGCATTTTAAAATATGTGTGTTTGTTGTTTGAATAAAAATTAACTTTTTTGACTATATAGCTTAGACTAGGAGTTCTCTTTTTGTGGTATCAATACAGTCGCTAATCTAATTATGCACTAAGCATAAAAGGTGCATATACAGTATATGCACTAAAAATATATATCATAACATGGTTGTTTGGAGACTTTTCTTGGACTTTAAGTAAATGTATAATAGGAAAATTATTTATTTAAGTGTATTTAACTGTGGGCAAAAAATAATAATTTTTTACCCTTGGGTTTCATTAAAAATTTTGCACTGTTTGCTTTCTGTAGCCTCTGTGTTGCACTGTCTGTGCTGGCTGCAGAATGAAGAAGTCAGCTTGCCATGATTGTCTGAGGGGAGAGTTTGTAACCCTTTTCATCTGTCTTTTTCTGAGCTCCTCTCATTTGATTTATGCCCACAGACCTCATCCAGGTTGAATGAGTAAGAAAACAAAGAGCCAGTAAAAGCTATGCAAAATTTTTAAAGAAAGCCAAATGCAAAAATTATTTTGGGCCCCAAATACATGCATTTTAATAAAAAAAAAAATCTCTCCAAAAGTGTATAACACCTTTAGGCTATGTTCACACTGGGTGTTTTTGCAGCGTTTTTTTTTTTTTGCTGTGCTTTTTTTTATAATAATTTTCAGCTGCTTTTTACAATACCAGCAATGCATATGAGGTTTTTTTTTACATAGAGCATGTCACTTCTTTCAGCGTTTTTAACTCATTGACTTGAATATGTGGTGAGAAAACACTGCAGAAACGCACCAAAAACGCAGGTATCATTTTTTGCAGCGTTTTTGCTGCAAAAAAGTCAAGGACAGCAGGATGTGACCTCATGGTCCAATACTGCTTCTTTAAGATGGAAGACTGCATGGTTGCATGACGTGACCATACAGCCTGTCATCCGGCAGAGACACTGAGCACAGTGAACGCCTATAACCTGACCTGAATTCACAGCCAATGAACTCACTTCACCTAACTGACGTCAGCGCGAGTGCCATGGGAAAAGTTCTAACGGCGCTAGAGTGGATATCAGACAGGTCATAGGAGTTCACTGCGAGACACCGAGCAGACGCTGCTCAGTATCTCTGCTGGATGTCAGGCTATATGGTCGCATCATGCAACCATGCAGCCTGCCATCTAGACGTCACCCGTCGTGGGACAAATGGATTATCATCTTCTCAGCGGACAGGTGAGAAAAATTGTTGTTTATTATTTTAATGCTCTTGCAGGGGACAATGGTGTCACTGGAATGGACGATGCTGTAAGCATGGTTTAATTAAGATTTATAAAAAGAGTGTGTATTTCTTTCAAATAAAGGACTATTCTGGGTGTGTGTGTTTTTATAAAATATGACTATGGGGTTAGTAATGGGGGTCTCTTATAGATGCCTCTCCATTACTAACCTCTGGGCTTGATGACACCTGACAATACAAAGGTGACATCAACCCTCCAACTATCACCCCACTTGCCACCGCATCAGGGCAAGTGAGAAGAGCGAGGCTAAGTGCCAGCATTGGCACTTCTTATAGATGCGCCTTTTCTGGGGCGGATGAGAGCTGACGTTTTTAGCTATTAATATATAGCTATTAATATCAGCCCCAGCTGTCTGCCTAGCCTTTGCTGGTTATTAATTATAGGGGGACCCTGTGACACTTTTTAGAGGGGTCCCCCATTTTAATAGCCAGTAAAGCCTAAGTATACAGCTGTGAACTGATATTAATTGCCAGGAAAGCTACATAGGTATTACCCCCTTCCCAGGCTATAAACATCTGCCCCCAGCCATCTATCTATACTGTGATTTTTTTTTCCAGACCGATCGTGATCTAGAGGTATGTTTCTACAGGAAGTAGTTGTTTTTTTTTCTCTGGAGGCACTAAACTTTATTAGCATCAACAAAGAGATAAAAGTTAGTCCAAAAAATTCATGAAAAGAAAGCACCAAAACTGCAACAAAAAACGCACCAAGAAATCAGATTTTGCTGTAGGAAAAACGCAGCAAAAATGCCCATTGTGAACTTAGGCTTAAGAAGCGTTTTTCTTGCCTCTGACCACTATCCAACACTCCCCTCAGAGATTATGCTGGGGTAGTCCTTGATCACTTAGTGCCATTTTGGCTAGGAGGAGAGGAGACCTCATTTTGACCTGACCTTACACAGAGCAGCTCTGTCTGACAAATCCAGTACAATTTATAATAGGGAAATTGCTAAACTTTCTAGTTTATTGTGTCCCAGCTCATTCCTAGAAATACAAATTGTCATCTGGTAATGAAAAAAGGAGAAATACTTGTCAACGTGCAAAGCTTCAAGCCAAAAAAGAAAACTGAGTACATTGACTATCAACGAAAAAGCTAAATTACGTCATTTGGATTCAGCAAATAATTTACTTGTCCTTGAGGCATCCAAATATATCACAGCACAGTAGTATGGATGAGGAGAGGAAATGGGGTTTGGGTGGTCTAAGGATTTGTGAACCTGCTCACCCCCGGAGCCCATATATTATCTGTATGTCTCTTTCAGCATCACAGAAAATAGTTTAAAGGAGCACTGATATTTTGTATATTTTTTTGCAGATATTTACATTCTGGTAAATAAACAGCAGGAGAGGAAAATACTGATTTTGTTGGGGTCAGTGACTAATCTATCTAATCACTGAGGTAGTAAAATCTGGGCTGTAAATGACAGGAGAGGTGCTAAGTAATGGGGCAGGATAGGTAACATGCAGCCAATCAGACTATGAGAAATATTACAGCAATAGGAGAGGAGTTTGTTGATCTTGTTGGAGAAAATAACCTAATAAGTAACCCGTGTAATTATATTACATATGCATACGACAGTTCAGTTTTATGGAAATATACCACACACACAGTAATGTTACAACTGGTGAAGTGGAGCAGCAGACAGGTTGTGCTGTTGAAGCAGGACGTATGAGTTGTTACGCGCAGGTATTGAAGATGTAATAAGCTGTAGTGGAGAAACCGAACTGATATACAAGACCTGAGATGTGGAACTGAAGTAGTGAAGACTTTCTGAAGCAAAATACGAACAGCAGAGTTATCTTAGTGGAGACTCAACGCAGCAGAGATGGAGCAGCATAGTCGTTATAGTAGAAGAATAGCAAAGTTGTTGTAGTAGAGACCTGATGTAGAGAGCTGGATCAGCAAATTTATTGTAGTCAAGACCTGAAGTAGAGACCTAGAACAGTAAAGTTGTAGAGGAGGCCTGATATCAAAAGCTGGAACAGCAAAGCTGCGACAGAGAGGGGCCAGAAGATTGCGGCGTCTTGTTTCACAAACTCCTACACTAATTAGAAGTACCTCACCATTTTATTAAACAGTGCAGATTTATTCTTATCTTTCCTACCAAGATTGTCTCAGCTGTTCAGTGTTGGCCACTCCCCTCTACTATATGTACTTTTGCTCGACTTTGGCACTTAGGGATTGCCAGTGTTAGTTCTTACTGCCTGGTTTGGAGATTGTTGTTTGGAGTTTTGTTTGTGTGCACATCCTCATCCTCTCCTATTTGGTTTCTGCTTCTTTTAATTCCCCTGTGTTCCACTCTGCTGTTTGGTGATTGTATTTTGTGTTATTTTCATTTTTGCTATCCTTCCTTGTTTGTCTAGTTAGTGTTATACTATACACTGCCACTTCCCACCTTCCTGATTGGGAGACGGGACAGATAAGGGTTGATATAGAAGCATAGCAAGGTGCAAGACCCTGGCGTCTCCACCTTCAGGAGTAACCTCGGAAACCGGTTATAGACTAGGGCACCCCTATTTCTAGGAACGTAGTCCCAAGGCACTGCATGACATTAACAGTGGCCCATACTTTTTTTTATCAATCATGGATCCCGTGGCTGCTCTGGCAGGGCAACTGCAGCAATTCGGCCGGGAGGTGGCAGACTTACCCACAGTTGTTTTGCAATACCCAAACACTTCAGGCTTAGGGCTCGCAACTATCGGGCCACCACTGGTGGAGGTCAGGAATGCTTAACCGGATAGGTAGGGTTGGGATAAGTTTGTTGTTTTCAGGGAGGCCTGTAAACTCTATTTTAAATTACGTTCTCACTCCTCAGGTACAGAGGAGCAATAGGAAGAGATCGTAGTGTATCTACTCCAGGGTGACCCTTGAGCCTGGGCATTTTCTCTCGTATTTGACTTTCAGTCGCTTCGGACAGTTGCGGTATGTTTTCTGGCTCTGGGTCATATATACGACACCCCTGACCGCGTCTCTCTGGTCAAATGTAAACTGTTAGGCATCGGGCGACGGCTGGATCCGAACTTTTATCTGAGGAGTCTGTGGTCTCCCATCCAAGTCCAGCCAGGGCAGATGCTGCTCAGCTTCGCCGTCGGTCCCAACGCCTTGCCAGTACAAGAGAAGTACAAGCTGTTGCAAGGGTCTTGTTCCTAGTAGCTTTAAGCAGAGGTTGCAGAAAGGAACAGAGCTGCCACAGTCTAAGTCCAGGATTCCCTGCACTGAGCATGCCCGTGACGTGGTGGACCGTGATTGATGATTTGGTATCAGCTGATCTGGTGACCTGGCACCGCCTGATTGGTCATGGGTGACATCATCAGTGATGCGATTAACGAGATGGCTGGGGGCAGGGCTTAGCCCTTAAATAGCTTGGCTGCAGGTGCAGCTGTGCGGTCAGATCATACTAAATAGGCAGTGCTCATGTGTGGACGTACCAGAATCTGGGCTCCACCTGCTCTCTAGCTTTGCTCTCCGGGACTTGCCGATGCCAGAGTTTGCTCGGCTAATTAGCACAGGTCCTTCAGGCAGGTTAGCTTATGCCAGGCAGGTAGCCAATGTGGCGCAGTCTAGCTTCGACTAGAGGGTAGCTATACACCCTAAGCAGACTGCGGGGCGCGCAACCTGGGCATCGTCTGCCAGCTGAACAGAGAGTTTCTCAGTCCGGTCGCACACTGGCTGGCAGCACATACGCCTGGCGTGAGTCGCATGCACTTCCTAATCGACTGGCAAGTGGCTTCTGTGCAGTTAACAGGGCTACATCTACGCCAGCCTACAGCACATCTCCCGTGAAGTTAACGGAGATAGTGCAAATCCTATATCTTGCTTAAGTGTGAAGTAACACAGGCAAGACCTTTATATTTCTGTTGTTAGTTTTCACCCTCATACCTTAGGGGTGTTCTGCCGCAGCATCTCTAGCTGCACCGCGGACCCCGGGTTCGGTTGCATTCCATCATTTTAATAAAGTTGTTGAAACCAAGCTCCTAACAAACTATGTCAGCTTGAGCAGGGAGACCATACCACCGGAGGACTATTGCTCTGAGTTCCATAGGTGGTCCACAGATCCTAAGTGGAATGACTGAGGAAGGTGAAAGAACTTGGGAATCACAGGGTGCCAAGTCTCCAGCTGTCGCAGCACAGCAATAAAGAATCAAGAAAGGACAGAAGAGACGGCATACCCAAAGGTGGATAAAAATCAATAATTCTTTAATCTTGTATCAACGATTAAAGAATTATTGACTTTTATTCACCTTTGGATGTGCCTTGTCTTCCATCCTTCCTTAAGTGGAATGATCGAGCGCTCCGCAGTCAGTTCTTTTAGGGGCTTTCTGTGAGGGTAAGGCTATGTGCACACTGTCACGAAAACCAACACACACGGTCTGGGGTTGTGCCTGCAAGGGTTAATCTACCTCCTCTCACTCAATCCAGCATTGAACCTCTGTCCTATGCTGCAATGGGTGCATAAATCACACCCCGAAACAGACCACACACCCCGCTTATACACGCTACCACCACTCACCGAACACACGGGCGATGAGTCCAGGAAATATTACTGCTACTATGTGCCAATCACCAGGAGCACACACTTTCTAAGGCTATGGATTCTTTAGAGCAACAAGGTTCAGACTTATTAAAGTTTAAAGCTTTAATACAAAAGGTACAGTGCTTACAATAAAAAGGATATAAAAAAAGGAAATAACAAAGGACATACAAATATGCAAATCAGTATAAAATAACAAGGAGAAAAACTTACAGAAATATCACACTTTGCATTCTGTCCCCGAGGGAGGGAATATGAGATGATCACATCAGCTTGGCTGCCCTCATATATGACACAGTTCTTTTGTGTGGAAGTCTAATTTATAGATATGACTTGGGAATCCAATTTCTAGACCAGCCTCTCATTATAATATTCTAATTGTTGGTTTGTGAGTGGACCATGCCATGCTACCAATGAATACAGTATATTCTCTCTGAACCTCTGGTGTAAACTTTCTCATAGATAGCTAGC
>VIAB01005712.1:55141-74210 GCA_009801035.1 Oophaga pumilio
TTGTGTCATTCTCAAAACTTTTGGCCATGACTGTAGACTTAAAATGTACATAAACTAGCCAATACCCCTCCACCATTTTTTTCTTGTAAGGACCCAAATCTGGAAATTGTAAGCGACAGTAGAAAATTATGACTTTTTTTAGACTGCCTTGCTGACACACTGCAACAGTGGACTGTTGAAAATTATTGCCACTGCTAAATTGTCACGTTTGATTATATACCAGGATTACGCCAGTAGCACAACTGCTACATAAAGATACACTATTTATTAAACCAGTAGAAAATTATGATTTTTTTGAGATTGCCTTGCTGACACACTGCAACAGCGGACTATTGAAAATGATTTCCACTGCTAAATTGTGACGTTTGAATATCTCTGCCCAGATTGCAGCAGTCGCACAACTGATAGATAAAAATACACTAATTGTTTAACCAATATCAATTTTTTGGACTTTTTTACATCGCCTTTATGAGACACGACAACAGCAGACTCAGGGAAATTAATTGTAAATAGTGACTGTGAGATATGGGTAAATGATATCTACTTGATATCATTTTTCTATCTGATGGAATTCTTTATCAGATGCTGTGGCCCCAAAATACTTGCTCCCAAACTCAGCCACCCACCCTTGGGATTCCCCAGGAACAATGTTTTTCTTTAAGTAACTCTAGCAAGAAGTATTTTGAAGCCTCTCTCCAGGGGGGTCCAAAAGGCCTAGACAATGTGTCCCCAGCCATTATCACAAGGGTGTGAACTCTTGTGCAGCTACAGCCAACTGGCTCCCTTTGTTCATTCAAGCACATGGAGACATCGTGGCACAATAGATCCCAGGCTAACCAGTGCGAGGCTCTGAGATATAGAATCTAGAAAATGACCTATAATAATAGACTGCAATATCTCTGAGCCTAGCTGAGCACATTATCGGAATCAGCATTCCTTCCCCAGGAGCCCATAACATCCAGCCACCCCTAGCACTCTGCGTTATTGAGTTATGAAGCATAGCTACCAGGAATTAAATACAGTAGCCATATTTGATCTTCCTGCACAGCTAAAATCCAGCGGAACCCAGTGACGGCGCCGCCAAACCAATTTGGAGCTACGGGCGGAAAGTTATGGGCCATCCTCGGTTCTTGCTGGAAAATCATACTCTCAGATATGTGAGGAGGTATGCGGTCCAGCCCAGGGGTGGATGCAGAGTGTGGGAGGGAGCAGCCCCTCATTTTAGACTTAGTTTTTCTACCGGCAGAAGGACAATTAGCTGACACGGCCAAGGAAATCCCGTAACTATGATTTGGACCTGTGATCCATCAGTGCCTCCCTGTGGTCACATGCTACATAACACGGTAATTATAACCTATCTGTACCCTACCCTTGTACTACACTCCTGACTATATATATTTGCTCTTGTATATATATCTGTATTTTCTAGTGCGCCTTTTCGGCGATTAAATATAAAATTAATCTTGGGCTGCTCTTTTATCTTGATACTCGAATCCCCACGTCCGCATGCTCCATTGATTATTATACGCTACCAGGGTTGGTTTCTGACCTGATATAAGCCTGTTGTCGGATGGGGATTATGTCAAATGAGGAACTGGTGGCAGCATACCGTACTGTGTTAGCGAGGAACTCTGGCAGTGACAGCCAGGAGGTTTATATATATATCTCCAGCCTGGACTGGTGATATATATCCCCCCTCACTGGGAGCGCCTCAATAACTCGTACCTATAAGGGAAGCCTTTCCGGCGACTATTTGCCCTCGGTGCAGTTCCCTAACGACCTGTGGTAAGTGGTGGCGCTAGAGAGCCAATCCCTGCTGGGTCCTTCTCTCCCCTCCCCAGTTAGTGAAGGTGACACCCTTCCCCTTTGCAATCCGTCACAGTGACGTTTCAGTAGCTCAACAGGTTTTGCGCCAGTCGCACAACTGCTAGAGAAATATTAGGTATTTAAGCAATAGGAGGAGAAATATTATTTAGCAATTAGCTTTTAAAATTGATGTTACTATATGCTGGCACTAATACTATTTTGCGGTAAAAAATGTTTTATAGGCTGCTACATAGGAATATTATGTAGCTTCAAAAAATGGTTTTGTACATGCTGGTACTACCTAATATTATTTGCCTCTAAAAATAGCTGATTTGTATATTTTGGTAGTGGATGAAATCCTCCCTATTTCACCCTAATCCCGCAGTATGTTCCTAATACTAAACTATACAACACAATGGAAAATAGCAGAGATCTGCAGCATGTACTTGCAATGATGAGAACAACCAGGTGCCTGCCTTTCACTTTCCCTCCTATTAAATCTCTCCCTACGCTATCCCCATCTAACAAAGAACTAATCTTCACAATCTTCAGCTCTTAAATGAGCTTTTTGGAATAAATAACGCTCCCTATACGCTCCTATCACTCTCCCTATGCTCACACTACGCTCTCCCTACACTGTTTCCGACTGCAATGTGCCCAAGATGGTGCCGGCAGCCTTTAAACATTCCCTATGATGCTGTCAGGCCAGCCAATCACAGTAATGCCACACCAAAGATGGCGCCAGCATTACTGTGATTGGCAAGCCAGTCCAGCAGGTTCATTGGCTGCAAATAAAGCGCCAAACAAGCTGGGCGGGTCACTCGAATATACCAAGGTGAATACCTAATTACTCGCCGAGTTACGATTAGCCCAAATACTGTACTATTTGTGCATGTAATGACTAGTGCCGAATGTATTCGCTCATCACTATAGATAAACCATTATTTCTAAAATTGAAGGATTCCATAATAGCAGGGTCTGTACCATAGGATTGGTGCATAGCAAATGTGGTGCCCTTATTCAAACGGCACAAATTGGGAATCTGGAAATTATAGGTTGGTAAGGTTAACCTCTGCTGTCGGTAAAGTCCTTGAGGGTTTCCTAAGAGATACTGTCCTAGACTATCTCAATAAGAATAACCTCATGACACGGCATCAACATGGTTTTATGAGGGATCGATCCTGTCAGACTAATCTGATCAGCTTCTATTAGGAGTTATTCCAGAAAGGACAAGATTAACGCCATGAATGTTGTCTATCTGGACTTTTCAAAGCCGTTTGATATGGTGCCACATAAAAGTTGGTACATAAAACAAGAGAATAGAGCTAGGGAAAAAATATGTGTAATTGGGTTAAAAACTAGCTCCATGATAGGAAACAAAGGGTGGCTATTAATCGAACACACTCTGGTTGGTTCACAGTTAATAGTGGGGTATGACAGGGGTCAGTATTGGACCATCTTCTTTTTAACATATTTGTTAATAACCTTGTAGAGGACATACAAAGTATTATTTAAATTTGCAGATGATGCTAAACTGTGCAGGGTAATCAACACAGAGGAGGATAATTTAATATTACAGAGGGGTTTCGATAAACTGGAGGCTTGGGCTGATAAATGGCAATTGAAGTTTAATGTAGATAAATATAAGGTCATACACTTGGGCAGAGGAAATTAAATGTAGAATTATGTATTAAATTGTAGAACATTAGCCAAAACTGTCACTGAAAAAGACTTAGGAGTATGGGTGTACAGCAAGTCACACTGGCACGTGGGCGCAGTGCACACTACGGAGTTACAATATGAGTTGTGGTGATAAAATTCACATTGGATCTGCCTGCGATTTCAATTTTTTTAGATTTTTCTGGGTGATTTGGAATCCAGACCTCGATTGGTTCATGATTTTGGTTTTCAATCATTGATCCGTCATTTTACACAATTTATACCAGTGAAGATTTGCAACTTGAATTATTCATGCACCCCGATCCGATGTGTGATTTTCGTATTCCCTTCCTTGTTTTGAGCGTTGTGTATATAGTTACCCTGACTGTCACTGTTAAAGAGAAGCACATGCCATTCATTGCCTTTATGAATCACTTGTCCACGTCGCCTGATATAACTGCCGTGAATAACCCAGCAATCAAATCTTTACTACTTGCTGCCAAATCGTACCTACCACCGAGTCGCAAACTACTTATTATTGCGTATTACTAAAAACTATACTTTGCCCAACAGCCCACATGAAATAGGAGCTCGCTGTGACTCAGACTTGTACAATCCGTGGTGATTGCTGACATTACCAAGAAAAACTAAAGTTCTGGAAATGATCTATTTATTGTCTGGTAGCTAAGCAACAAGTTCTGGGCCAGACTCTTTAGTGTAAAAATCCCCCGGGGATCACCTAAATTCTTCTGAGCGGGTTTTCATGAACATAATTAGAAGGGGAACACACGAGGAGGCTCTTCTGCCGTTTCTCGCTGTAGTACTGCTTTGTGGTTTCTAATTAGGAAGTGATTGGATTAAAAATTTAATTGTGACATAATTTTATGTTGCCGATCCGTCCAGTGGCCAGTTTTGTAAACTTTTTTGACAATGCATAAAGTTCTAGTTAAGACCACCCAGTTTCTGAGTTCTAAAACAAAAAAAAATCTCACCCTTTCACTAGTCAATAAATCAGGCAGAAATGTAATTTCGTAGAAGTAATCAGTGATTTTCGTGACAGATGTACAAGGGTGTCTGCGTCACTGTGATTGAGGGTGATTTTTTATTTTTTGGGGTTGTCTGGTATTGTTTGAGTCTAGAGTTGCCCCCCCCTCCAAAAAAAAGGACTTTGCAAAAAATAATAATTTTATTTACAATTCAAAATGCAGAGTAAATTTTCAAAAATCCAGAATTACTTAACGTTTCGGTTCTATACCTGGACCTTCATCAGAAACGGGTGGATTGTGAAGAAGACAGTGGAAAGGTGGAAGCGCTGTGCTACATCCATCGCTGTAAGTAGTGCGCACTGGTCGATGGCAGTGACACATACAGTTACACTACCGGTCAAAAGTTTAGGGTCACTTAGAAATTTCCTTATTTTTGAAAGAAAAGCAGTTTTTTTTCCAATGAAGCTAACATTAAATGATTCAGAAATACACTCTATACAGTGTTAATGTGGTAAATGACTATTCTAGCAGCAAACGTCTAGTTTGTAATGCAATATCTTCATAGGTATATAGAGGCCCATTTCCAACAACCATCACTCCAGTGTACTTATGGTATTTTGTGTTCGCTAACTGTGTAAGAAGGCTAATAGATGGTTAAAATACCCTTTAAAACCCTTGTGCAAGTATGTTAACACAGCTGAAAACCGTTTGGTTGATTAGAGAAGCTATAAACCTGACCTTCCTTTGAGCTTGTTGAGAATCTGGAGCATTACATTTGTTGGTTCCATTAAACTCTCAAAATGGCCAAAAAAAAAGAACTTTCTTGTGAAACTCGACAGTCTATTCTTGTTCTTAGAAATGAAGGCTATTCCATGCGAAAAATTACCAAGAAACCATTTGGAAGGTTTTGCTGTGAAGGAAACATGTGGTCACAGGAGCTCTCCATGCAGGTGAAACAAGCCATCCTTAAGCTGCAAGAACAGAAAAAAACCCATCCAAGAAATTGCTACAACATTAGAAGTGGCAAAATCTACAATTTGGTACATCCTGAGAAAGAAAGAACTGGTGAACTCATCAATCCAAAAAGACCTGGGAGCCCACGGAAGACAACAGTGGTGGATGATCGCCGCATACTTTCTTTGGTGAAGAAGAACCCGTTCACAACATCAACTGAAGTCCAGAACACTCTCAGTGAAATAGGTGTATCTGTCTCTAAGTCAACAGTAAAGAGAAGACTCCATGAAAGTAAATACAAAGGGTTCACATCTAGATGCAAACCATTCATCAATTCCAAAAATAGACAGGCCAGAGTTAAATTTGCTGAAAAACACCTCCAGAAGCCAGCTCAGTTCTGGAAAAGTATTCTATGGACAGATGAGACAAAGATCAACCTGTACCAGAATGATGGGAAGCCAAAAGTTTGGAGAAGAAAGGGAACGGCACATGATCCAAGGCACACCACATCCTCTGTAAAACATGGTGGAGGCAACGTGATGGCATGGCCATGCATGGCTTTCAATGGCACTGGGTCACTTGTGTTTATTGATGACATAACAGCAGACAAGAGTAGCCGGATGAATTCTGAAGTGTACCGGGATATACTTTCAGCCCAGATTCAGCCAAATGCTGCAAACTTGATTGGACGGCGCTTCATAGTACAGATGGATAATGACCCCAAGCATACAGCCAAAGCTACACAGGAGTTCATGAGTGCAAAAAAGTGGAACATTCTTCAATGGCCAAGTCAATCACCAGATCTTAACCCAATTGAGCATGCATTTCACTTGCTCAAATCCAGACTTAAGAGGGAAAGACCCACAAACAAGCAAGACCTGAAGGCTGAGGCTGTAAAGGCCTGGCAAAGCATTAAGAAGGAGGAAACCCAGCGTTTGGTGATGTCCATGGGTTCCAGACTTAAGGCAGTGATTGCCTCCAAAGGATTCGCCACAAAATATTGAAAATAAAAATATTTTGTTTGGGTTATGTTTATTTGTCCAATTACTTTTGACCTCCTAAAATGTGGAGTGTTTGTAAAGAAATGTGTACAATTCCTACATTTTCTAACACATATTTTTGTTCAACCCTTCAAATTAAACGTTACAATCTGCACTTGAATTCTGTTGTAGAGGTTTCATTTCAAATCCAATGTGGTGGCATGCAGAGCCCAACTCGCGAAAATTGTGTCACTGTCCAAATATTTCTGGCCCTGACTGTACCACCTCCATCCCCTCTCTTATTCCTGACCTCCGAAATAGTTGTCACAATTGATAGCGGCATCTAAAAGGTTAAACTGTTGATATCGGAGCTCGCTGAATGTTTTACTGCATGTCGTTGAATATCTTTTAGTTGCTCCTTAGAATTTATTACTTATCTGTTGTGTTCCAACATAAATAGGGTAATACGCGTGGAATATACATCTTACACACACAAATATCGGAATCAGAGCTGTAAATGTGGAATGTGGGAGATCTGTGACATTTTGAGCGGGCGTCTTGGAGTTTTCAGAAGGAAATAGAATGCATGAAGCCTTAACTTTCCATAATTCTGTTCCAGCTGAGTCATAAAGTAATTCGGCTGAAAACATCTTATACACCAGTCTCCATCTCAATGTGGGCACCACAAGAATTTGGGAATGACTCACACCGGACAATACGTTTTTTGTGCTAAAGGGACATGACTTGTATAACTTAGAGCCAAAAATCAAACTGGAAAGACAGAAAATATATTAACCCCATAATTCCAAGTTACCCTGAGAATTATAAGCAGCCGAACAATTCTAAAATGGATGTTAAAAAGGTAACTTTTATAACTGCAGTGCCTGATCGTCCAGTCCTGGGTTTAGCTGCTGTATCGGGCCATGACCAGGGCTATATGTGAAGGTTCATGGGGATTTCACATTACTTGGCATAATTGACCTACATTAGTAAGTTATATAACTTGTCTTCTCACAATTATGTATTTTTTTTACTTGCCAGGATTGATTTGTCATATGAACATTTTCTTTTTGATGCTCCACTGTACTCAAAATAGAGAAAAAAATGAAGAAACTTTGCAAAAATAAGTCACAGCTAAACATACTGTACCGTTGTGTGTATGCAACATGTATACAGAGTTATGTGTTTCATAGCTACAGACAACAGCCATCTGTTACTTCACTCTTTCTGTTCCTTACTCCTGATAGTTATCAAAAGCATACTGTCACAACTCTGTTGATGGATATTCTGGGTCCAGGGGCTCCTACCTTGTCTCTTGCTCGAGGGGCCCCCTAGCTATCCCTGCTCCCCGGATTACTTCTACTGGTGAAGATGCCGGGGCCACGTACCATGCTGAGCCCCTGAATCCACTCTAAGTCTGTTCCCTCCCCCCACCCAGAGAAGAGGGGAGTAGTAGTGTATGGAAATACACCAGACTACCAAGGGAATACGTACAAGGATAAAGAAAAATACCAAATATACACATATGCTCTCAAAAACAACAGAGGGGAACATCGGGGAGGGAAGGAAGGGAAAATCCAAAGTAGGAGAATAAGAGGATTTGCATACATCCAAAACCAAGCAACAGTGTTTAGATAAATCCATCAAATGTCTCCTCAAACAACAAAACTCCTCCAGCTCTTGAACCATGCAGCAAGAAGCTAATTCTGGCAATGCTTGCTTGCCAGAGGCCAGTATATACAAGAAGGGGGAGTGATCAACTCTGAACAGCTGAGAGCATCAATGCAGGAAAGCTTCCAGGAGCGCTGAACTGAACAGATTAACCCTTGCACTGCTAGAAGTAACCTGCACTGTTTAATATGAAGATGAAGTGCTTGTAATCAGTGCTGGAGTAGGAGAAATCAGACAGTGCAGTCTTCTGGGTCCTCTCTGTCGTGGTAAACCCGTGTCAGTACCCCCCTTCTACAAGGGACCTCCGGAACCTCAGCGCCGGGTTTATCATGGTGTGCTGCATGAAAAGACTGGATCAACCTGACCGCATGGACATCAGATGCTGGTACCCACTCTCTTCAGGACCATAACCCTTCAAGTGTACCAGATACTGAAGAGACTGATGAACCAAGCGAGAATCAACAGTCTTAGCAATCTGAAATTCCAATTCTCATAAACAATGACCTGAGATGGGGGTAGTGGTGATGGTACAGATGGTGCAACGTATATTTTGAGTAGAAAGCGGTGAAATACATTATGAATCCTAAAGGTGGGCAGCAAAGCAAAGTGGAATGCTAAAGAATTGACAACATCCACACTCTTATAAGGACCGATGAACCTAGGTCCCAGTTTCCAAGAAGGAGCCTTCAACGTAATGTTTCTTGAAGACAACCACACAAAATCATCAATATACAGGTTCGGACCCACAAAAGGTCTCCCATCAACCACATACTTATATTAGTACCTCATCTTCTTCAAGTTATTCACAACCCCTTGCCACACAGATGTACAGTCATGGCCAAAAGTTTTGAGAATGACACAAATATTAATTTTTACAAAGTCTACTGCTTCACTTTTTCTAATGGCAATTTGCATATACTCCAGAATGTTATAAAGAGTGATCAGCTTAACAGCAATTACTTGCAAAGTCAATATTTGGCTAGAAAATGAACTTTATCCCCAAAACACATTTCAACATCATTGCAGCCCTGCCTTAAAAGGACCAGCTAACATCTTTTCAGTGATTGCTCCATTAACACAGGTGTGGGTGTTGATGAGGACATGGCTGGAGATCAATCTGTCATGATTAAGTAAGAATGACACCACTGGACACTTTAAAAGGAGGCTGGTGCTTGGCATCATTGTTTCTCTTCTGTTAACCATGGTTATCTCTAAAGAAACACGTGCAGTCATCATTGCAATGCACAAAAATGGCCTAACAGGGAAGAGTATCGCAACTAGAAAGATTGCACCTCAGTCAACAATCTATCGCATCATCAAGAACTTCAAGGAGAGAGGTTCCATTGTTGCCAAATAAGGCTTCAGGGCGCCCAAGAAAGACCAGCAAGCGCCAAGACCGTCTCTTAAAAGTGTTTCAGCTGCGGGATCGGGCTACCAGCAGTGCAGAGCTTGCTCAGGAATGGCAGCAGGCAGGTGTGAGTGCATCTGCACGCACTGTGAGGCGGAGACTCTTGGAGCAAGGCCTAGTCTCAAGGAGATGTCATGTGTGCATCGCCACGAAGATCGTCG
Source organism: Oophaga pumilio (assembly GCA_009801035.1). Classification (NCBI taxonomy): domain Eukaryota; kingdom Metazoa; phylum Chordata; class Amphibia; order Anura; family Dendrobatidae; genus Oophaga; species Oophaga pumilio. The sequence goes on from VIAB01005712.1 coordinate 64,767, forward strand.
CGGTTGCACATTCTGACTTCTCACAGCTGAGTTGCTGTTTCTTTGTGTTTGGCAGTGAGGGAGTTAATTCTGTCTGTGCTCGGTGCTGGGACTGGGTGCAGTTTCTCCCGGCTGCAATTGATTATTTGTTGATTGGTTTCCTTTAAATTCCTGGTTGTCTGCTTTGGGAGTTGCCAGTGAAATCCTTCATGCAGACCACAGATAGGATTGAATCTGTATAGACTTAAGTTAAGAGCTCCTTAGTTGTTTTAAGCTCACCTTGCTTAGAGTTTTATATCCCAGACCATTTATGTTCCTTCGGTGTTTGAGTGTGTATGCAAGTCTGTGTTTTCTCCTGTCTGTCTTATATGTCTAATCGGTGTATTTAGCAGAGATCAGCCCATATCCCTGTGGTGGTAATCAGGATCCTTCTTAGGACTGATTACAGGGTTCAGGGACTGATAGGAGACAGGGTTTTTTTAGGCTGGAGACTTGGACCTCTGAACCATTATCAGTACCTCCAAGGTGAGGGATTAGTTAGGACCCCAGTTTAGGGTCAGGTTAGACCCCGGTCCTCTTTCCTGTTACAGCGTATCAAGTCCTCAAGATTAACCCTGAGTTCAACGAATATCGTGTCAGGTAAATCTATTCTATATTTACATGCTGATGTTGCTAAACTATATGTTGTATAGAGTGTTGTTCCTGTAAGAATAGTTTACTGACATCGTATACATATCATTAGACAGCGTGACAGGAGGGCAGCAAAGAAGCCACTTCTCTCCAGAAAAAACATCATGGACAGACTGATATTCTGCAAAAGGTACAAGCAGTGGACTGCTGAGGACTGGGGTAAAGTTATTTTCTCTGATGAATCCCCTTTTCGATTGTTTGGGACATCAGGAAAACGCCTCATTCGGAGAAGACAAGGTGAGCGCTACCACCAGTCTTGTCTCATGCCAACTGTTAAGCATCCTGAAACCATTCATGTGTGGGGTTGCTTCTCAGCCAAGGGAATCGGCTCTCTCACAGTCTTGCCTAAAAACACAGCCATGAATAAAGAATGGTACCAGAATGTCCTCCAAGAGCAACTTCTCCCAACCCTCCAAGAGCAATTTGGCGATCAACAATGCCTTTTCCAGCATGATGGAGCACCTTGCCATAAAGCAAAGGTGATAACTAAATGGCTCAGGGAACAAAACATAGAGATTTTGGGTCCATGGCCTGGAAACTCCCCAGATCTTAATCCCATTGAGAACTTGTGGTCAATCATCAAGAGACGGGTGGACAAACAAAAACCTAAAAATTCAGACAAAATGAAAGCATTGATTGTGCAAGAATGGACTGCTATCAGTCAGGATTTGGTCCAGAAGTTGATTGAGAGCATGCCAGGGAGAATTGCAGAGGTCCTGAAGAAGAAGGGTCAACACTGCAAATATTGACTTGCTGCATTAACTCATTCTAACTGTCAATATAAGCTTTTGTTACTCATATGTTTGCAATTATTATATTTCTGTCTGTGATAAAAACATCTGTCAAACACACATAAAAACCAGAGGGCAGCAGATCATGTGAAAATATAATATTTGTGTCATTCTCAAAACTTTTGGCCATGACTGTAATAGATGATGAAAAACATTCATCTTCAGGTAATCCTGAAGACTGATATCTATTAAAAGAGCAGAACTGAGGATGAAATCCATATGCCCCGAAGATCGGGGACTTACCAGTAGACTCATGACAATCGCTATTCACTTCAAATTCAGCTAGAGGTAAGTAACCCAAACCTCCTAATTCTCAGATACAAAACACCTATGATAAGTCTCAAGGTTGTGGTTAACACGTTCAGTTTGGATGAAAAGCTTAAGAAAATGACAGATGAATCACTAAAGGAGTGCAAAACGCTTTCCAAAATTTGGAAATAAATTGCACCCCCCCAATTAGAAACAATATCAGTTTGAATCCCATATAATTTTACGATCTCTTTGATGAAAATTTGCGCCAAGGTCTTGGCATTAGGTAAAGCAGGTAACGCAATGAAATGTGACATCTTGCTGAATCTGTCCACCACCACCAAAATTCCAGTATTACCTGCCAACACAGGTAAATGAGTGATGAAATCTACGAATAAATGAGTCCAAGGTCTACTGGTAATCTCCAACAGTTGAAAAGACCCAGATGGACGAGTATGAGGGGTCTTAGAGCACACGCCCACACTACAGGCAGCTACTCCCGAACATCCTTGTGTACCCCTGACCACCAAAACGTTGAGTAAGGAGATCTGTGGTGGCTTTACTACCAGGATGTCTGGCCAAGACCGAATCATGATGTTCACTTAAAACTTTTAGATGGAGATTCACAGGTACGAACAGTTTACCTAATGGACAGGCAGTAGGGGGCATCCCCCTGAGCTTCTACAACCTCCTTCTCAAGATCGGAATATACAGTATAGACGCAATAACCAGCCCTTTTTGTAGCATAAGAACTGGTTCACAATTATCTCCGGTAGCATAGGAACTGGTTCACAATTATCTCCACCCCTGGGAAAACTACTAGATAGGGCATCTGCCTTAATGTTCTTATTTCCCCTCCTATATGCAACAAAAAGTTACATCTGTTGAAGAGCAACGCCCACCTTGCCTGTCTAGACGTTAGACATTTCGCAGATTCTAAATAAACAAGATTTTTATGATCCATCATGACCAGATGAACTGCCCCCTCCAGAAAATGACACAACTCTTCAAAGGCCCACCTAATTGCCAAGAGTTCCCTGTTAACAATGTCATAGTTTTTCTCAGAGGACGAAAGTTTCTTATAAAAATATGCACATGGATGCCATTTATCAGGAGATGCACCCTGCAACAATACAGCTTCTACCCCCACTTCATACTCGTCAACTTCTACAATAAATGGCTGAGTGACGTCAGGCTGTAAGAAAATCGGTGCAAATGCAAAACACTCTTTCAAGGTATCAAATACCTTCCTGGTCGGACTGGACCATTTGCAAAATTCCATCCCTTTCCTGGTCATATCCGTCAGTGGTTTGGCCACTACCAAAAAGTTTTTGATGAACTTAAGGTATTAGTTGGTGAGTGAAATCCAAGAACCTTTGTACCACGTTTAAGTCCTCAGGACGATCCCAATCCTGTACTGCCCGAACTTTCGCCTTGACCAAAAACATACATTTCTTTGGTTTGATTTGGTTTGAATAATTTATTTTCTCTGAGTATCTGTATACCTGCCTGACATATACTTGATGTGACTCAAGGTCAGGCAAATAAATTAATATGTCAAGATAGATCACAACAAATTTACCTGCCAGGTGACTAAAAATGTCCTTTATAAAGTGCTGGAAGACGGAGCATTAGACACACCAAATGGCATCATGAGGTTTTCATAGTGTCTATCAGGTGTATTGAATGCTGCTTTCCACTCATACCCCTCCTTAATTTGAATGAGATTATACACCCCCTGAGATCCAGTTTAGAAAACAATTTTGCTCCTACGATCTTGTTAAAGAGGTCTAGGATGAGTGGGAGAGGATACAGATCCCAGATCGTGATCTGATAAAGTTCACAGAAATCTAGGCAGGGACGTAACCCCCATCTTTTTTCTTTACAAAGTAAAACCCCGCTGCAGCTGGGGATGAGGATAGTCTGATACGACCATTTTCCAGACTTTCTACAATATAGTCCTTCATGGCCTACCTCTCTGGACCAGAAATATTATATAGTCTGCTCTTTGACAGGAACAAGATTAATGGCGCAATCATAATCATAAGGACGATGAGGAGTAAGTTCTTGGCTCCCCTGCTCCAAAAACACATCCCCAAGTCAGACAGGTATTCAGGCACAGATTCTGTATCCACCTTGGCTAGCTAGGTGCCCTAGCAGTGTCCTTGATAATAGTCACTCCACTTTACCACCTCCCAAGTCTGCCAATCTAACACACGGTAATACAGCGTAAGCCAGAGTAGTCCAAGAATCACAGGAGAGTGTTGTGAATGGACTTGAAATGAGTTCTGAGCAGAGGCTCCCTCTGGTGGTTACAAGCGGTACTGGACTGTCCAGTGAAGATTGTGAGGAGTGGGAATCAGGTGTTACTGACTGGTCTTATATAAGGGAGTCGCCTTCCCATCAGGGTTGCCGGTGATCAATTGTTCTGGTCTCAATCCTTGAGTCCTGTTTCCTTTGTAGCCTGCTGTGTCGTGTCTGCATCTCCTGCTAACAGATAAGACATTTTCTTCTTTTTGTTTTTGTGCTTGATTTTTGCATTTTGTCCTGCACTTCTGTGGGGGCCTTCAGGGTCCCCTCCGGGGGCTTTTGCCCTCTCAGTTTAGTTCAGCCACTGATGTTTGTACTTTTGCTTTTACCAGTTTTTTCAGTGGCTGCTGTTTTGATTTTGTTACACCAGAGAACTAATTTAGGTGGTAGAGGTCGTGTGATCTCAGGTGATTTTGAAATTAGTAGAGTTGGTGCTTTTCAGGGTTTTTTGGGATTGCAGTAAGTGCCCTTCCTATCCTTTTCTATTTAGGTAGTTTGGGCCCCAACGCTTGCTCATACTATTTTCTGTCTGTGTCAGTATTTCATCTTGTCTAACCGCCATTACATGTTTGGGGGCTTTCTATGTTCTTTGGGGATCTGCTCCGGGGCAGATAGCTTTCCTCTTTCTATCTTCAGGTGTAGTTAGTTTCTCAGGCTGTGACGAGGCGTCTAGGACCAACGTAGGAACGCTCCACGGCTGCCTCTAGTTGTGGTGGTTAGTCAGGGTACTGCAATCTCATAGATTCCAACTTCTCTGGTGTATTGCCTTTTTTACCTGCACTCCTCAGCTACCGAAACATAACAGGAGAGGTTAGAGCCTCTAACACATAACAGTAAATACATTCAGAGTGCATGGCCCCTACCTCTAGATGTAACACTCTGACAACTTGAGCAAATTACCCCTGGCTCAAGGGTACGGAGTCAATGATGATTTCGGGTATATATCTAGATAGTGTATGTGGTTTGAGGCCCTGGACGTGGACAAACCTAGTGTCGATCAAGTTAAACCCCTCCTCAATGTCCAGAAAGGCAGAAATATCCACCTTATTTTTGCCCAGATGTGTCTCAGCCAAAAGAAAAAAATGTGATCTACCCACAGAGGAGATATGTACACCCAGATTGCTAACCTCCCTGCAACCTGGGCTCCTTGGTTTTCCGGCATTTGTTTACGGTGTGGTAGGGATGGACAAGTACCCACAAAATGACCCCTTCCACCACAGTAAAAACACTCTCCCTTTACGCAGAAGTACAGTTGGACCAATAGAACAAGATGACCCACCCAACTGCATGGATTCCTCTGTGGACTCAGTCCAAGGTTCCCGTGACCCCAGATCCTTTCAAATTGGAGTGTCTCTTTATGTCTCCAGCGAAGACAACGATCTACTCGGATAGCCAGAGACATGGCTGCCTCAAAGGAATCCAGAGTCTCATGTAAAGCAAAGACATCCTTTACCCTTACAGATAGCCCTTTACAGAACTGGCTATGGAGTGTGGGGTCATTCCATTTAGTTTCTGTGGACCACCTCCGAAACTCTGAGCAATACTCCTCAGCTGGCCAGTCTCCCATCTGAAGCTGACATAGCGTGGACTCTGCCAGGGAGAGGCGGTTGAGGTCAATATCTGACCTAGTGCCGGGAAAAAATCCTCAACCATCTGGAGCGCAGTCAGAACTGAGAGAAAGTCTTGGGGGTCACCTTGAAGGAGGGAAATTACAATTCCCACCTGTTGCTCCTCGATTCTTGAGGAGTGAGGACGTAACTTAAAGTAAATCTTACAGGCCTCGCTGAAAATAAAAAAACTTGTCTCGCCCCCCCCCAAAGAACCTGTCAAGCAAAGCGATCTTGGGCTCCACTAGGGGTTGCCTGGGAGTCACGGTCCCCAAACCTGATGGGTTAGGGTGCTGCAAAACTACAGTGCGTAGGTCTGCCACCTCCAGGCTGAGTTGCTGCGGTTGTCCTGCCAAAGCAGTAACAGGATGCATGATGGATAAAAAAAAGGTATGGGGCAGAGTTAATGTTACGACTGTTGTCGGATATCCCAGGGCCAGGGGTTCCTTCCCTGTCTCTAGCGCTAGGGGGCCCTTAGCTATCTCTGCTGATGCAGACGCCAGGGCCATGTACCTTGCTGAGCTCCTGAATCCTTACTAAGTCTGTTCCCTCACCCCACCCAGGAAAGAGGGGAGTAGCAGTGTATGGAAATACACCAACCAGACTACCAAAGGAATACGTACATGGATGAAGGAAAATACCAATCATATAAATATGCTCTCACAATCAACAGAGGGGAACACCAGGGAGTGAAGGAAGGGAAAAACCAAAGTAGGAGAAGAAGAGGATTTATATACAACCAAAACCTCACAAGTCTTTAGATAAATCTATCAAACATCTCCTCAAGCAACAAAACTCCTCCAACTCCTGAACCATCCAGCATGAAGCTAACAATGGCAATGCCTGCTTGGCAAAGGCCAGTATATATATATACATATATATATATATATAGGAAAGGGAAGCGGACAACAATGAACAACAGAGATCATCAATGCAGGTAAGCTTGCAAGAGCTCTCAACTGAGCAGATTAACCCCTGCAATGCTAGAAGAAACCGTCACTGTTTAATATGAAGGTGAAGCGTTTCTAATCAGTGTAGGAGTAGGAGAAAACAGACACTGCGGTCTTCTGGTTCCTCTCTGTCGTAGTAAACCAGTGACATATTAATAGTTTAAAGAGAACCTGTCATTACATTTTACATGTGGAAGAAGTCGCATGGCTGTACAGGCTCTTGCCCCCCTATTAAAATGGTACTTTTTTGTAGAGATGCAATGTGAAACATGAGAAATCTAGTGTAGAAGCCATATGCAAATTAGGATGTGGGTGTGTCAGTGCACTTTGCCTGCTTGATCCAAGTGCACTGACATGCCCCCAATGCACTTCCTGCCTGATTTCCATATGTCTTCTACACTAGATTTCTCATGGCTTTTAGATTTATACAAAAAAGATACCATTTTTCTTGAGGGACAAGTGCCTATACAACAATACAGTTCGTTAAATATGTAAAGATTCTCTAAACCTTCACTAAAATCATAAAAAAAATGACGTTACTGCATTTTTTGATGGTGATACTCTTGGTGTCTTTAGAAGGGTGTTGTTCTGATTTGGTTGCGACACTATTAGTGAGTCAGTATGTATTCGGATTGCTCACTGGAAGGTGGCGGGGATGAGATGAGATCACATAGCAGTCAGATGGTGGAGCATGGCTTTGCTCATGATAGAATTTCCACTAGCTTAGCAGAGAAGTAACTGTTTCTACAGTACATAGGCCGGCAAACCTATTACCGTATTTTCTGCACAGCTATGGACTCTAAACCATGCAGCTTCACCATGTTGAAAGTTTTGCAAATGCTGGAGAGCCATTGGTACAGTTGTGATCAAAAGTTTACATACCCCAGCAGAATTTTTGCTTTCTTGGCCTTTTTTCAGAGAATATGAATGATAACACCAAAACTTTTTGTCCACTTATGGTTAGTGGTTGGGTGAAGCCATTTATTGTCAAACTACTGTGTTTTCTCTTTTTAAATCACAATAACAACCCAAAACATCCAAATGACCCTGGTCAAAAGTTCACATACCCTGGTGATTTTGGCCTAATAACATGCACAGAAGTTGACACATGGGTTTGAATGGCTACTAAAGGTAACATCCTCACCTGTGACCTGTTTGCTTGTAATCAGTGTGTGTGCATAAAAGCTGAGTGAGTTTTTGGGATCCAGACAGACTCTTGCATCTTTCATCCAGCCACTGACATTCCTGGATTATGAGTCATGGGGAAAGCAAAAGAATTGTCGTCAACGGATCTATGGGAAAAGGTAGTTGAACTGTATAAAACAGGAAAGGGATACAAAAAGATATCCAAGGAATTGATAATGCCAGTCAGCAGCGTTCAAACTGTGATTAGCAAATGGAAAATCAGGGGCTCTGTAAGAACAAAACGACGGTCAGGTAGATCAACAAAAATGTCATACACAACTGCCAGGAAAATTGTTTGGGATGCTAAGAAAAATTATTATTATTATTTATTATTATAGCGCCATTTATTCCATGGCACTTTACATGTGAGGAGGGGTATACATAATAAAAACAAGTACAGTAACCTTAAACAATACAAGCCAAGACTGGTGCAGAAGGAGAGAGGACCCTGCCCACGAGGGCTCACAATCTACAAGGGATGGGTGAGGATACATTAGGTGAGGGTAGAGCTGGTCGTGCAGTTGTTTGGTCGATCAGTGGTTACTGCAGGTTGTAGGCTTGTCGGAAGAGGTAGGTCTTCAGGTTCTTTTTGAAGGTTTCCATGGTAGGCAAGAGTCTGATATGTTGTGGTAGAGAGTTCCAGAGTAGGGGGGATGCGTGGGAGAAATCTTGTATGCGATTGTGGGAAGAGGAGATAAGAGGGGAGTAGAGTAGGAAATCTTGTGAGGATCGGAGGTTGCGTGCAGGTAGCTGCAATCCTTCAGAAAGGGTTAACAGGTTTACAGTGGGGACCGGAGCTGATGCTGCAGCCTCGCAGTAAACCCCCGATTGAATGAGCTCTTCTCCCCGGCTGACAGGAGAGGAAGTGATTAGCTGGGAAGCTAATTGATTGTTTCCCAGGCTAATCATTTCACTTCAGGTCAGCCGGGGACTCCCTGTGACGTCACTGATGCTGTGCGGAGCAGACCTGAAGTGAACTGATTAGCGTGGGAAACATTCAATTAAGCTTCCCAGCTAATCACTTCATCTCCTGTCAGCTGGGAGATAAGGAGATAAGCTCATTCATTAGGGGGTTTACAGTGAGGCTGCAGCATTAGCTCCGGTCCCCGCTGTAAACCTGTTAACCCTTTCTGAAGGATTGCAGCGGGGGACCTCACTGAGTGCCGGAGAGGTAAGAATAATGTTGTTTTATTATTTTTTTTTTATTACTGGAGAACAAGGGAATCGAAGGATTACCAGTGCAATAAAAGATGGTCAAAAACTGTGTATTTATTTCATTAAAATAATTTTTAATTAATGTGTGTTTTTTTAACCATTTCATACAATAGGATTAATAATGGATACTTGTCTAATTGACAACTCTCCATTATTAACCCGGCTTAATGTCACCTTCCAATAGCAAGGTGGCCTTAACCCATTATTAACCCATTAGCCACCGCTACAGGGCAATGGGAATAGATGGGCTAAGTGCCAGAAAAGGCGCATCTAATCATAGATGTGCCTTTTCTGGGGTGGCTGGGGGCAGATGTTAGTAGCCGGTGGGGGCACAAAAAAATGCACCCTCCCTAGGCTATTATTATCTGCCCCCTCTTACTGGCTTTCCCTGTCTGGTGAAGAAAATACCGCTGGAGCCCACGCATTTTTTTTCAGTGAATTTACACATTTAATTAGCACCTACATGTA
>VIAB01005712.1:74673-97681 GCA_009801035.1 Oophaga pumilio
ATACGGTCCGATTTTTTATCGTTGTGTGTGACCCCGGCCTTAGACGTATTATTATGTATCCGGTGTGTTGTAGATCTATCTAGTACAGTGATGTAATGTGGACTGTATCCGTATAACGGCAGCACGTGACACACATCGTTCTGCTATTACACACATGATGCAGCAGAATGACACTTGATAAACCACGAGATAATCATGTGACGGTCTTGGGACTTCCTGACATCTGAATAATATTTAGGAAATTGCTGATATCATTTTATTCTAGAATTTCTCCTATTACGATTTTATTCCTCAATAGTTTTTCCATAAAATTCTTCCCAAAGCGAAATAGAGGACACATCACTAAAAAGGGGGCTGTACTTAGGCTCTGTGCACACAACGTCTTTTACAGACAGATTCTGCCAAGAATCGGCCTGAAAAGGCGCCGTAAATTGCTATACTCATTATTCGGAAGCTGTTCGCTCGCTATACTAAAGAGTATAGAGTAAAAAACGTTGACGGGAAAAGCAATAGCGAAGCAGCTTCAGGAAAATAACCGCCAGAGTTTTCCTGTAGCAATTCTGCCTGGGAAAACTCGACAGCCGCGCCAGTGTCTTTTATCCTTAGGTGGGTTTCACTCATCCATGTTTCGCAGTAGGCATGCATCGTCTGCGGGTCTCCAGACTTGAACTCAACAGCCTCGTATATTTGATTAGGAGATTTTCAATTTTGGACCAGGAGACCCGTAACCAGTCCGGGCATATTCAGATCATGAACAACGTGGACAACCGCTTTAAAGGGAGAGTGTCAGCCCAAGCCTGCAGTATAAAATAAGCACATGGACATGCAGCGGAAGCATCCCCAATAAAAATAGTAAAGATGTATATCCCCAATAAAAATAGCACATTTAGTGATCGAGTAGCTACCTTCATTCTGCGGAAAATGTTCTAAACAAATATGCTAATTAGGGTGCTCCCTTAATGTGACCAAGAGGATCAGTGCTCCGTTTCGCCCACTGGTTTCACATGTCTCCTCCTCCCTCCCTGGAGACTGGCAGCACTGGCTTGCCTGAGCTTTCTCTACAGACAGTGCTCACTCCAGGCCAGTGCTGTCAATCACCAGTGAGGGAGATGGGGACATGCGAAACCAGTGGGCGAAGCGGTGCACGTGTCAAAATTGACAAATAGCATAAGAAATAATAAACGAAAGCCGGGACAAAAAAAAGTTTGTAAAAAATGGGTAAAATCTTTCAAAATTATGCAAAAAAAAAAGAATATAAAATGCTAACAGATGTAATTACATCCAAAGAAAAAGTCTATTTATGAGTACATAAGGGCCATGTGTTTCAGTACTAAACCAATGCCTTTCTAGGCCATAACCCATGTATAGCCTGAGGAAGGCATTAGTGGCGAAACTCATAGCCTTATGTATTCATAGATAAACTTTTTCTTTGGATGTATTTTCATCCTTTACCATTTTTTTTTTTTTTTGGGGAAAAGCAGCACCCATTTTTCCACTTTATTTTTTAGTCTTATGCTATGCTTCATTGTGAGAAATGACATCTATGATCACCTGACTGTGTCCCTGTACGATTCTTACAGGATGTGGCGCAGATCTGTCCGGTCCCAATGGAACCTTTACCAGTCCCGATTATCCTAGGAGGTATCCAAATAACCGTGAATGTATCTGGCATATAACCACGTCCCCCGGAAGCAGCATTCAGATCAGCATTGTGGATTTCGACATAGAATACCATACGACGTGTAGCTATGATGTGCTGGAGGTAAGGTCTTCCTAATGATGCTGTACGTGATAGTCCTGTATTAATAGAATATAGTCTCGTGATTGATCAGTGATCCTTGCTCTGGTAATACCTAAGTGTAGCCCCCCAAAAAACGGCACTAGATGAGTTACTACACTATGTCTCTTATGGGAAAAGTTGAAGTTGGCCAGAGTGACTACAAATATGGTCTCCTGCTCCGGAGCACCTGTCCTGTCCTGTATTACACAGGAGGAGAGTAATCCAGCTCACCCTCATCAGATGTCCCTGTAGTTCGGAGAACAGGAGACATCTAGATAACCCCTTTAATTCTGCAGCAGAATACAGATGTGTCCTTCACGGTTCCGCTTGGATTGAGATATTCCAAGATGTTGCAAGATAAACGGGTTGGAAACAAACATGTGGCGATACTCTGTCGGGAGATGTTTAAGTTATATGTGTCTTTAGGGTTTTGCTTTCATGACCCCATAATGTGTATTGAGAGACGTAAATGTATAGGTAAGGGTGACCAAAAATCTGTATAAAGATCCTCCAGCTGACAACTATCACTCCCGACTCCTCCATATACAGTATGGCACGGCCGAGCTCTCCGGTGTTCTCTATGATAGTGCCGCTATCAGACTCCACTGTCGGACGCTTAAACAAAAGGATCGGCCATTGAAAATCCAATAGGTCAAATCCTTCTTTTCCCCCGATTAGACTGTCGGACTCGTCACCCGATATTGGCAGGTTCAGCCAACTTTCATCTAATGTGTATGGTGGGCAAGGGGGGTCTTTACTAATCTTTTTTACTGAATTCACCCCTTTCAAGATCTGGACGATGGACCCTGTAGGAGTGGTCATTTAGGTAATAGTACAGCCATCAGCTGCTCTATCCTGACATATCAGAGCGGAGAAGGTCCCCCGGCCCCTTGAATTGTAAAGGGTCAAATCCTTCCCCGGTTGCTATTATCCAGCAGCGGAGGCCGTCCTGAGCTCATATAATACTGCGCTGCGCTCCATAAATCGCGCCTCCATTGCTCAGAACTTTGGAATGCCGACCGAAATCCATCAGTAAATGGAGCTAACAAGGCAGAAGAAAATGCTGCAAACAGCTTAAACCATCAGCTTCACTGACTATACAGCGAGGTCCAGCCGAAAACACAAACTCTGCATGCAGCGCACACCGCCCCCTCTGTGTGCACGGACATCCAGACTATTTTTTTAGGGGGCTTTGATTCATTTGCTTTTTTTTTATTTTTCATGCAAAAGTTAAGAACTTTTGTTATAAAAGGATGTATGTTATAGAATCCATGCCGCCCGGTCCATTGGCAGCATGTATCGCAGACTGGCTGTATGATTTTAGCACCGTACGCTGCGGCGTTTCAGAGACAAATATACTTTAAAAGCCGCACAGGAGACTAGTTGGATAGGCGGGTCCCCAGTGGCTTCTCTCCGCCCGCTCCCCTGAAGTGACTGTTCTCTCCCTATAAATGCATGCGGGGAGAGACCTGTCACTCAAGAGGAATGGGCAGGGAGAAGCCGCCGGGAACACGCCCGTCTGACTAGTCTCCTGTGCGGCTTTTCTGAAACGCCGCTGCGATTCACAAACATACCGGATTGAGCTCTTACCGCAGGGTCTGCTTTCGGCAGCACGTATTAGATGTCTGGTTCCCTTTAAAGGGGCATTCTGGTCATAAGAAGTTATCACTTATCCACGGGATTGTGGGTGTCAGACCGCTGAGACCTCACCAATAGAATGGGCACTTTTGTCCCCAGTGTGAATGGAGCGGCCCTGGGCACTGGATCATTTCTCCACTTATCCTCTACAGGACCACCGGAGATAGCCAAATGCAGCAGCTCAGTAGTCAGAGCCCCCTCACCACCAATGGGTTCTGTGGATTTTACATTAAATCTTTATGCAGACAGATGTAACAGATGCTAATAGTAATACAATACCCAGTAAAAGTGTTTTACTGAAATTTTGGCAAATGATATCCTAAGAGATTATGATATTAAAAAGTAGAGTAGGCAGAACATCCTGCCGCATGGAAATGTCTGACTCACCGCAACCTCAACTGCGTTTTCATGACAGTCCAAAATATATTTGGGATTTCTGTGCTCCTCTTGTGGCTGTAATATGTAATGAAAATAAATAACAAAAAAAATAAAACTTATTTGATTTTGCTTGCAACTTTTAGGAATAAATCTGGAAAGATGGATCTGCCATAAATGCCCCAGTTTGTAATAGCGCCCAGTAGGAGTATTCTCATCTATCATCGCTGGGATATGCCAGCAGTTTGTGATTGATGAGGGAGCAGACCTAAGCCCCCTTCCCCACCTATCATGACAATATGGGGGCTCCAGTGATGGTTTGCCATAGATTTCAGCTTTCTGCAGAATCATCAGCTCAGTCATTGTATGAGAATGAAGTGTTTTGCTTGGGGTATACAGCACTGATATAAAGGAGAGAGGTCAGACAGTGCAGTATAGTTGAGAAGTCTTAGCACATAAAAAGGCCAATTTATGTGTACCTGGTAGCCACGTTAAGGCTCTTCTCATATTCCAGGTCCTAACTATGCCAATCCTCACTTAGGAAAGTCTGTCTGCATGGGAACATATGAATCCTCTCTCCAGACTAAAATCTACATCTCTGTGGAGGGGTAATCAACCTGGTGTAATTAAAACGCCTGTGACCAGCAGGTGGAGTGCTCAGGTAGAAGGTAAATGAATACACATCAAAAAAACTGACGGCACATCCAAACATAGATCCAATGTGAACAGGTGCTAAAACCTAGAGTCACCAACTCATACACATTCAAGAATAAAAAGGTAGCACACTGTAGCGCTATAGCTTGCGGACACAAAAATATGAAAAATGAATAGCATTACTGCCTTAGAAATATGAAAAATTGAGAAGTCTTAGCGCATAAAAAACCTACCTTTTATTCTTGAATGTATATGAGTTGGTGACTCTAGGTTTTAGCACCTGTTCAGACTAGATCAATGTTTGGATGTGCCGGTCAGTTTTTGATATGTATTCATTTACCTTCTACCTGAGCACTCCACCTGGTGGTCACAGGCATTTTAATTATAGCAGGTTCATTACCCCTCCACAGAGATGTAGATTTTAGTCTGGAGAGAGGATTCATATGTTCCCATGCAGACAGACTTTTCTAAGTGAGGATTGGCATAGTTAGGACCTGGTATACGAGAAGAGCCTTAACGTGGCTACCAGGTACACATAAATTAGTGCAGTATAGTTGCCATATGCTGTCCCTCCAGCTTAGCTGCAGCTATTGCTATAGGCCCAACAGCATCCCCTATACTGTTCTTCCCCGGCCACTTGCTGAGCAGAGCTGCATTATGGTCCCATGTAAGTCAATGGTGCTGCCTGCAGTATTCTGTACGGTGAGCGCTGTGCGCCTTTCATTCTCCGGATCAATCGGGGGTAACACCGGGGATAAAGAGATATCACGTCTTAGTGATGATCGAAGGATATCCCATCTGTCGGACCCCCAGCAATCATACATTTATTGTGTATCCTGTGGATAGGTGATACATAAATATGAGTGAATTCTCCGAAATTCATTTCAGGCAGATTCACTTGAATTTGGATATAGATTAAATTCCATCCGAAGAAAATCTGTTTTTCTGCCACCAGACCCCAAATCATAATAAACAATGGACTGGGAAGGGGTAAAAAAAAATGTATACATAGATTATATACCCTTGTCTTAGGGCTGCTCCTCACCTGTCCTAGGGCCACTGCTCACCAATCCAAGGGCCACTCCTCATAGGTCCTAGGGCCGCTCCCACCTGTTCTAGGGCTGCTCCTCACCTGTACTATGGACGCTCCTCACCTGTCCTAGGATTTCTCCACACCTGTCATTGGGCCGCTCTCACCTATCCTAGAGCTGCTCCTCACCTGTCCTTGAGCCATTCCTCCACTGACTTACCGCAGCAGCTCCCCATCTGGTCCTCCACTTGTTTCGGATTAGTCTTCGCTCCAGTTCACTTAGGCCTCACATAATTTTATGTGGGGCGTGAGGTGCATCATGGACGTATATGACATGCATTGCACCACATATCATCATGTGAGGCCTGTGCAATGCTGGAAAATCTGGACCAAAGAGAAGGCCGACCCGAAGCACGTGGAGGAGCAGGCAGGGAGCGGGAGTTATTCTTTTTAACTACTTCCAGCAAACTGACATTCCAATCTGATGAATCTGCAATTTTGGGGAATTTTTTTTATCTACTTTGATTTGTTCCAAATCATAAAAGTATTTAGTGGTAAAACCCATTTGTTAAAAAAAAAAGAAGAAAAGTTTTAAAATAGTTATTTTCCTTTGGCTCCAAATAAAAAAAAATCAGTACCTGTGCTCTGTTGTATACACTAGGCCTCATACACTTATGTAAATGCAAGTGTACAGTATATATCCTATATAAACTCATTACTACAGTGGTGGATTTTTTCCCATGACTAATATTTCCTGCCTCTGGTCCCCAGAGAGGTGCACATGAGATATACTTTCCCATTACTATATTATGATTGGAAATCTTTTTAGTACATAATAAAATCGCAGCTTTGTTTCCGATCTGTAAACCTTATGAAGAGAGACAAGGCATTAAAACGTAGCACAATGACTGCAGTACCTCCAACTACCACTAGAAGGAGTATAGGAGCTACCTGCATACTGGTCATGTACACTGACCTCAATAATAACCCAGTATTCCGCAAGCTCTCAAGCTCCCCCTAGTGGTGACTGCAGGCAGCCAGAATGTTAGCATTAAAAGGGTATTTCACTTAGTAATATATATTATCTGTAGGATGCACCATCACTTTATGATCAGTGAGGGTCCTTCCTCTGAGAACCCATCATTCTGAGCATGAAGAGGATAGTGCTGTGTCCCTTTAATTTTTTTTACTGCACAGCGCCCCCTTCTCTATCTGTCTATACAGGGAACTACTATGTGATGCTTGTGTGATCTTTTTCTGGACAGCGCTTCACAATATGTTGGTGCTATATAAGCATCAATAAATAATAGTTAAAAGATTGAAGTAGATATATAGCTGCACCAAGATAATGCATATTTAATTTTTTAGGGGACCGGTCACTTGCATTAATAAGTCATTATTTTGCCTGGTGTAAATGCCGCTGTTCTCCTGAATCCGGCGATGCTTTTCTTTTGCTCCTACTCCTCTCTGTTCCTGAGATACGGCCCCTTCTTCCTTGCTAATAAATCTAGTCTTGTTAGCCAAGTGGGAGTGGTCCTCATGAAGATGCACACGGAAAAGAGTTCATAACCCCGCCCATTTGGCTAAAAATACTCAACTTCTATACAAGGAAAAGGAGGCCATATCTAAGGAACGTAGAGAAGCAGAAACCAAAGAAAAATAACGCCGGATTCAGGTAAAAAGTGACATTTACACTAAGTAAAAAAAAAAACACATATTTATGGCAAGTGACAGATCCTTTTTTAAGTGCCAGATCCTTACCAGGATCCAACAGTCTATGAAATCTTTGTATAATCCTCTCATCTTTATGATTGCATGAGCAAAAGGGACCCAAATAAATCAGTATAGTATTGAGAAACTGACTGAGCCACTTACAAACATGGAGGTACGACATACAAAAACACTAACTTCTACTATTTCATAATCCCAAAATCTGACAATCCAGCATTCGTCCAAACCTCTAATCTAATTTTTACTTATTTTTTTTGCATTTTTGCTGTTTTTTAATATCTTGTTCTTTGTGTGTTTTTTTTCATCAAGGCTTTTATTAGCCTAGCACATAATATTATTATATCCAAAGACATAGTCAAAGGAATAGTGGAATACAATAATTATACAATGGCTATTGTACTTTTGCTAAATTTGCATAAAACTTTTCCTATTTTCTTTCTATTGTCTCAGTGGTGAAAGGATATTTTCAATCAGTGAAACTAATGTGTATTTCAGATTTACGGTGGTCCTGAGCTGTCCTCTCCGAGGCTGGCTCAGCTCTGTACATCCAGAGCCCCGGGGAATCCTCTGCAGGTCTCCAGCACTGGGAACGCCATTACTGTTCGGTTCAAGACGGATATCAATGTGAACGGAAAAGGGTTTAATGCTGCTTGGCGGGAAGTGCCTGGAGGTACAGGGAGCTTTACTGCTTGCGACTTTTATATCTTTATAAATTGTGGTGGTGTAAAAAAAGAGAAAGTTCCTTAGGTCTCATTCAAGACATCTTCATGTGCGATTGGTACTCGTGGCTTTCCCGGATCGCACTCACACCTGCGATGGTCTATGGGACTACTC
Organism: Oophaga pumilio; assembly: GCA_009801035.1. NCBI lineage: Eukaryota > Metazoa > Chordata > Amphibia > Anura > Dendrobatidae > Oophaga > Oophaga pumilio. Next base: position 82,716 of record VIAB01005712.1, read on the forward strand.
ACACGACCGTCCAACAGATCAGCAAAACATCTCAAATTCATGTTCGATTTTGAATCAACGTTTGGGTCAAAATTGACAATGCAAGTCAATGAGTCAAAAGAATCGGAAAGCACTTGGATGTCATCTAAGTGCAGACCAATTTTCGCCGACTGTCAGAAGGAGAAGTAGAAAAAACGTTCTTTATTTCTCCACGTATCACAAAAGCGATGACACTCGGACCTCACTCTGATCAGAATAATCAGATCGTTTTTCTCAACTGTTGAAAAATCGGACGTGTGAATGAGCCTTTGGGTTAATTTTTGATACGCCGGAAACGCAGAGTCTTACAATTCTAGCAAAGTGGATGGAATTTATAGAAATCTCATGCCCACTGCCCGTAACGTAAACTGACCTGCATTTTTTATTAAATCTACCACTATTAATGTGTTTTATGTGTGTATTTTCCCCATAGAATTGCATTAGATGCAAAAAAGAGATGTGCATACATTTGCAGCCATTTTATTAATCCAGTGCTTCTAAAACAATAACATAAAGCAATTTCGCAAAAGTCTTGATTTAAAATGTCCTACGAATACAGAATACATTGAATAAGAATGCAGTCTTTGACTACAAAGGCTTTGTTTGTAGTCTGTAACCATGGAGATACATTCCTCTACATAGGAGCTGCTGAAACAAAATAGTTTTCTTTCAGTATTTTTTAATCAAGTCCAAGCTCTTTTGTTTTTTTTTAAGACCTGATTAACCCCTTACTGATTAGATTGGATTGGCAGAGATGGTCTAAGTTAATTGATATCAGCTAAAATTTTGAGAATGAACCGAAACTTAACCAAACATTTTTTAAATTAGCATTGTCACTGGAGATGTTTGTATTCAGGACATTAGTCATTTCATTTTTCTATTTTTTCAGGTTGTGGAGGAGTTTTTCAAGCACCCAATGGAGAAATCCATTCTCCAAATTACCCAAGACCCTACGATGACAACACAGAGTGCTCATGGCTGATCAGAGTTGACCCCGAACACAGAGTCTTCCTCAACTTTACAGACTTTGACCTCGAGCCTCACTTTTTCTTTTCATTCTGCAGCTATGACAGTGTCACAGTAAGTGATTCTAGTATTATTTATGATGGTAATTTTTTAATATAGTTTTTCCACCAGCTATATGAGCATAAACATGAAATCCAGCTGTACGAACGAGAAAGTGTTCAGCCAACATCTATATCTATTCACTTACCCATAAACATGAAAGCTGATCGGCTGAGCATGCACGTTTATTTTAGCAGGGAGAAAAAAAAAATAAGGCAGGCACTTCCAGGATATATAAAAGAAGTTGTATTGGAAGTCAATTTTTTATTAGAAAATGGTCAGACTGGGTTCCCCGCACCCTTTTTAATTTTGCCCAGTTCCCCTCCAGTCTCTACTTTCGGCTACATTGATGACGTCCCAACAAAGCAACACAGGGAGAGGCGGACTAATCATTGGCTGCAGTGGATCACCGTCGAGGCCGGTGATTGGCTTCAGTGGTCATATGTTCTTGTGATGGAACATCATCTACATAACAGAAAGTAGACACCGGCTGGGGACTGACAGCATCGGAACGTGAGCGGTGGTGGCAGATTGGTGACGTGAATATGCTTTTTAGAATTTTTTTAAAATTAAAAAATGAATCCCATACACAATCTGAAAAAAAGTCTTTACTTATTTTCATGGTAATCTAAATTCAGTTTAGTTGTACATCACCGGATCCAGATATTGCAGCCATAATACAGACCCTACTATTAGGGCTCTACCACCATTCATGACTGTTCAGAGACAAGAGGAATATTATATTCTAGACCTATGCAGAAGGGTTGGAGACATTGATCCCTCTGGTATGTAAAGACCCCAGAGAATGACATCTCTCTCTGTCAATGGACTAGAGAAAATGACACCCCGTGACCTTCTCTGTCATGTCTGAAATCTCCGAACAGTACTCAGTTTGTGTTCTCTGCGTGTGTGCGGACCACAGGGAGCAAAGGAACCTGCCAAGCTGAAGTAGTGTAAGGGCACCAATTAATCTTCACTAATCATCAGATCTCTGAGATAAACATGAGCCTGGAGAAACTGCTTCCTTTGGAAACAAAGTTATTTAGAAGCTGGACGATGAACAATGGGAAAAGTGAATGTTCTGCTGCTTCTCAGAATCTGGTCTTGCTCTGGTATTACATATGAAGAGCCATGTTACCATAAGGTGGTCAGAAAGACTATTGTAAGAGGACGTCCAACTATTATCATATCAGTAAGATTGTGGAACCTAGACAATTGGGGGTTCTGACCACTGGGACCACCTCCTTTGATGCCTAGGACAGTTGTTCAATGCCCCCTAATGTATATGCCAGAGATGAAAGGAGAGAAGAGCGGAGATGAGGCCATGTGTGCTCATGCGTTCTCCATTATCTACATATATACCATCAGCCAAGACCTCTACAATTGCCAGCTAGATGCTTCAGTGGTAGCAACTCTCCACACTCATCCTCATTGCCCCAAGTGACATTGACCCAAAGTGTCCTCCACCACCTTCTCTGCCAACTTTTTCAAGTACGATGCGCATCTATTGTTACCCAAAACCCCCCTCCTATTATCTGCCATCACCGCCAAGAGGGAGACCTAATGTCTGTCCCAACTCCCTATTACAACCAGACGGCACCCAAGATGACCTCAAAAAACCCCATAGCTAATCAGAATGTCTCCTCAATGTCAGGCAGATTAATCTATCAGCTAAAGCCTCTTCCAGTTGCCAACTAGAATGCCATACAAGTGACAGCCGTGACCACATCCTTCCTCCCCGGTCCAGTTCTGTCAATACTGAGAGGACTCCTGGCAAGAGCGAAGTGCCGAAACAGATTGCTCAGTGAGGCAGATGATAGGTGCCTATTCCAAATAGAAGTCCCCCTCTATTAGGCCAGCATGTGTCATATATGATCTATAAAGGCTATGGCAAAATGATTTTTACATATGTTAGTGGTTACCTTTAGTTAATAAAATTGCACTGTAATCTTCATTTCATTCAGGAGCCCTGTATACCCCAGTTTGCAGCCTCATCCAAGTTTCTCTTGTGGGAGAGTCTGCAGTGTGTTTTCTCTGCCCTCTCTGAGGCTGTAGATACTTTCTCCCCAGCTTATAATGTGGAGTTCTGTATACAAATGATCTTTCCCCCACCTCCCACCGCCTTTCCTGCTGTTATTTCTAATGACTTGTGTATATGACTGTATAATTCACATTCTTGTGTTTGATGGATAGCGCTCTTAATCCAATTTTCACTGACTGACTGTATCGACAAAGTGGATAGACTTTTTTTTTTCTCTTCACCAAATCGAATTCCACTCTGATCAACTCTGATCAGAGTCTGATAAGTATATTTGGACCAATTTTCTCGGATGGAGAGAATATTGTCGTCTGCATCTGCCCTAAAGGCGCAGTCAGACGGTCGTATAAATCGGACATAGATCGGAACTCAGTGCAAGGACTGGTTGGCGAGTCTCCTGACCCTAGCGCTACTGTATTTCTATGGAGCTGTCACGATCGTGTCAGGAGAGCCGCCGGCAAGTCCGTGCGCTCTGATCTCGGTCCGATTTATACGGCCGTCTGACTGCGTCTTTACACTGAGAGAGGGGAGGAGGAGAGATCAGAGAGCTGCCAGAATTGGAAGCAGGAGCTTGACACATACACTGCAGCAGCAACATTTTTAACGAAAACTATTTAGAAAGTTTCTTAATTTCGCATTTAAGGATCATTTTAAATGAACAATTAAAAAAAAATACTTGCGAAACAGTACGTAACCCTTAACTGCTTAGTGACCACCAATTTGCCTTTTTATTGATGCCAGTGTGAACGAGGCGTATAAACATTCAAAGTTTGAAAATTGATGCTTTTTTGACATTTTTGTCAAATGCCTGGATATCTTTATAAATAAACGCAAAACATACAGGTGCTTCTACCAAAATTAGAATATCGTCAAAAAGTTAATTTATTTCAGTTCTTCAATACATAAAGTGAATCTCCTATATTCTATAGAGTCATTACACACAGAGTGATCTATTTCACGTGTTTATTTCTGTTAATGTTGATGACTATGGCTTATAGCCAATGAAAACCTAAAAGTCATGTTAAACAGTTTTGATAAATGAGGCCTAAGTACAACATATGAGGCATGATTTTCCACTCTAAAACCAATACTTATAGGGAAGAATACTTCCATAATGTGATGAATGCTGAAGAATGCAATGATATCTTTGCTCACAGATTATGTGCTCCTCCATAAATTACAGAGACCGGGGAATATCTATATACAGTGGGGGTCCATAGTAGATAATAGGGTACCAAATTATATTGACCCATATTTCTAGAGTTTTATGAGGCCGGGTTTAGAATGACGCATTTTATGGTCAGTATATAAACTGCAATACTCAGATTTATGGTGGGTCTCTAAACTCGGACTTACAATCTCATAGACACAAATGAGCATGTTAGTTTGGTCAGGAGACCCACCGTCAGCCCGGGCATTGCAGTCCGTATGTTGATCGGAACAATTATAGGAGTGTAGCATATGGGCTCACCCGCGGTACAGCACAACAGTTCACAGTCTTACAGTCAATTAAATCTATTCCCCAACCAAATATCCTTCTATATTATTTTTTACCATTATAAAATGATTTCTCAAACTGGATGAGAAGGCACATCTGGTCTGTCCAGCCAGTCATAGACACTGACCATATGGAGTTTTGCGGCACCATACAGTGGTTTTCACAGAGCCGTAATTTTGCACCCATAGCATTATATGGCCGCTGTCTCCATTTGTCTCTGATTCCATGCAGAGCCTGAAGGAGATTTTTTATACACAATTACAATTAGTAACACACCACATAGGAGTTCCACAAGTCAGGTGCATTTTTGGAGAGTACAGGACCCCAGGAGCCAAAAAGAAGAAAGGAAAAGGTCCATCACTGCTGCATTCTTGTAAAAGTATGAATAACTTTCCATCTGTACAGGAACATGTGCAAAACACCTGGTTATAGCTATTCCTCATAGCCAAGATCAAACATTAGAAATGAAAACCTTATATAAAGACATCCTAATAAGTCATCCAATCAGTATGAGAAACTAGAAAGCGTGCAAAACCTGTGAACCGTAAAATGTTACAATGTTGGGGCTCATTCAGACATCAGTTTTTCTTGTACGAATGTTATCTGTGTTTTTTTACAGTTAGCACTCATACCTATAATAGTCTATGATGTAGTTCACATGTCTGATTTTTTTTCCTCAGACCGAGTGGTCTGAACAATATCATGGAGGCTTGTCCGATATTGATCCGAGTGTATCAGATCAAACTCACCAATGCAAGTCTATGGGTCTGTGAAAAAGATTGGACAGAACTCAGATACTCTCCGCGTGCTGTCAGTTTTTCATGGACTGTTTGATAGAAGAAACTCAAGAAACCTCTATCAGGTTTTGGGTTTTTTTTATCTAAGAAAAACTGATCAAACTCTGACCAAAACTCTAATGACTAAACTTAGATGACCCTCAGGTCAAAAACACTGATGAAGCTCAGACCGTTTTGCGTAAGAGCCCATACTCAGAAAGTGAATATTTCCAAGGCACCAGGGTAGTTGTTTTGTTCCTTTATTGTCCAAAGTGCATCAAAAAGCTGAAGAGCACATTGACTTTCTTTCGTCAGTGTGCAGAACATTGGTCATACGGACAAGAACACTGATCAAAGATACTTATGTCTAATTGTCTCCTAACCCCAAATTTTCAGTCTTTGGAAACTATTCGTTCTCTTCCAAGACTCCTTTCCTTTTTATTTCATTTTGTCTGGTAGGTTTACGATGGTGAAAACAGTAATGCTCAATTGCTTGAAACTCTGTGTGGAAGCCAAATACCCAATGCAATTACATCTACTCAAAACTCCATGTTGGTCCGCCTGCAATCCGACAGCAGCAAAAGTCACCGAGGCTTCAGTGCCCGCTTTAGGGAAGGTAAGCTCTTGTCTGTTTTCTTCAAAACCCAATGACAAATCTCTTCTGCTCGTCTACTAATACTATACTATGAGAACATTATCTTTAACGTGTACAGTAGGTTAGCCTATGCTACTATTGATTAGTTATTTGCACGAATAGCAATTGATTTCCTAAAAGAAATTGACCTATCAAGATAAACCAGCCCGAGGAACCACCGGGCAATATACTGTAAGATGGGAATGTCACTGAGTTGAAAGGAACTGTCTACAAACCCTCTTACAAGAAAGAGTTGTTGCATATATTCCCTGTTTCCCCCCACCACAATATTTTATGTATTTTATATACGTTGCAGCCATGTTTCCTTATGTTGGGCGTATCACTCCTCTCGAAGCTACTTATTACAGTTTCTTGTTGTACTTTACTGTATGGATGATGTTTTTGGGATATTTACATAGTAGGAAACAAAAAAGAAGGGATGACGCTCGTCTGGTGTCTCTGGACAGTATTCCTGTGCGAGCGCTTAAGTGGCGGTGCGAATGGTTAATGCTGAGTGTGGCAGAAAACTTTGACTCCCAGCGTGTCAAAGATTATTAGGGTCTCTGTTTCCCAACACTCTGGGTCAGTCGCAAAGGGCACAAGCAAGAAGTTGAAGCTGTGCACCCTGAATCACTTGCTACTTGGAGGTTGCACCAGATGACCCAGGAGGTCTCTTCCAACTCTATGATTCTATGATGGGTCACCCTTGAGTGAATAGTGGCCACCACCTTTTGTGGGAAGGAACAGGAGAAGGAAGACCCCGATTGAAGAGGAGTGTCTGCAGAACAATGTCAGAACCCGAGACAGAGGATTACTTCAGATTACTCCAGTAGATACGGCCAAGTGTATGGGGGGCTCTAGCCCAGGGTTCCCTAATCCAGTCCTCAAGGCCCACCAACAGGTCATGTTTTCAGGATTTCCTTTGTATTGCACAGGTGATGCAAATATCACCTGGGCAATACTAAGGAAATCCTGAAAACATGACCTGTTGGTGGGCCTTGAGGACTGGAGTTGGGGAACCCTGCTCTAGCCGACAGATCATCGGAGTAAGATTTTGGACTGCCGATCACATTGTTCTACCCAAGATAATCCACAAGCCTACTGTACGTCAGCCGGCAGCTTTCTCATAGAGAGCAGAGAAGCGCTTGGTCAAACTGACACTCTTGTGTATGAGAGAATCAGCTAAGATGGCATCGCTCATCCGAGAGGCATCTGAAGTTCACAGCCAGCTTAAGATATAGTCACTAAGAGCGCAATTACGATGCCCGTGAGGCTGAGAGAAGGGAGTTAGGGCTCTGAGCCTACAAGGTGTGAATTGCCAAACATGAGTAGACCTTAGCCACCCAGCAGAAGCAGGTCCGAGAGAACGAACATCTTGTGGATGTCGGCCATCTGCTGTGTGACAAAGGTAAGTGCACGAACACGACCTGGCTGCGGATGGTAAAAGAAGAGAGGCCACTGAGAGAATGTATGATCTCGTAAGGTACCGAGCTGGAAGATATGATACATGAGTAAGTGATCCTGAGAAAAGTAGTGATAACTAATCTCTTGGAGAAGCAGCCATTTTTATTTTTTGTTATTACGTTTATTTTCTTCTTGCATTGCTCTCCGATTATTGTCCCATGCAAATGGACCTTTAGAAGGGCTGATTACATAGATGACGCCATATTAGGGAATATCTTTTCAGCGCCTCACTGATGTATTCATAGATTTCCTCCTTTTATGAGTAAAAGTCCATATTTATATTATTACTCACAATCTGACCTACGCTTGCTTTCCTTTGATTCTCTTGCAGTATGTGGAAGCTCTATTGTAAGTGATTCGATTGGCGGCGTTATTTCCTCTCCATTGTATCCAGTCAACTATCCCAACGATCAAAACTGTTCATGGATTATAAAAGCTCAGGATCCTTGTAAGTTCCTAGTGTACACATTATGCATAACTTTAGTAACTGCTCTCACAGACACTAATTCACAACAGATTGCACACGTTCAGAAGTTATTGTCAGACATTGTGGTGCTCAACTTTTTACAGATCCATACATAGTTTTCTCCAACAAGACGAAAATAGAAAGCGGCACTCACCACTGACAGATAAAAAAAAAAAAAAATTTTTGGCCAACATAATCATAATTACACGTGACGAAATAGTATAAAATGTAACAGTCAAAAAGAACTGTCTACAAACCTATGTTTCCATGTTTCATCCCATGACCATGTACAATGAATAAAAGGCGATCTTGGATCTGTCAGTGGTGAGTGCCGCTTTCTTTTTTCTTCTGGTTGGAGAATATTATATAAGAAATTTACTTTACTAACATCATTAAAGAGTGAGGATTTTATAAACGCTTTTGTTTTCCCAATTGATATAATATATATATTATTGTACGATTTTTAGATTACTGTATAGATGGCGCTGTTATTTGGTCGCTGTATGTTGATATTATTTGATCACTGTATGACGGTATTTACTTTTGCACTTTTACTTAAGCACTGTGTGGTTTATTATTTTTGCACCCTAGCATTTTTATATGACTAAGAAAGGGCACAGTTATCTCGGTAACATATTGTATTGAGCTTCTAATTAAAGGTGTAGTCCCAAACTAATATTCATTTTAATATGAATTGTCCATCTATTTATTATAATAATCCAATCGCTTTTCTAATATACTGTCCCTACCGTTCTCTCTCTAATCTATCTACATGCTTTTTTTTTTCACATCCGGTACTTCAATTTAATGATATTTTGTTGGAGAATCCTCAGTATACGCTGGTATACTCAAACGGTACGTCATCAGGAGGTAGTGGCTGTGGTCACTGCCATAGCCTCTAATCCCATCCTGAAATATCATCACCAAAGTCCTTTTCAGGGGCTGGGCTAATCCTGGCTCTACAGAGCCTGTGTTGGTTGTTATTGCCAGCGTATTCTCAACACGAGCTCCCTCGTCACTTTGCAATATTGTTTTCAATGCAAAGTGACAGTGCGCTCCTCACCAGTCACGAGTCGGAAAGAGAGCGCACTGTCAATGCGCATTGTAGGAAGAGAATGCGGTGAGCAAGGAGACCTGAGACCAGTCACACTCCCAGAACAGATGTTAGTCTCAGAGATTGGGCTCGTCACTGCTCGTCGCTTTCTCTCCTTACAGTGCAATAAGATTATTACAAGAAATAGACAGACATTTAGGATTAAAATCAGTATTAGTTTCGAACCACCCCTCTAAGCACGGCATGGTATTTTTCTATGTATACTATTTGATGGTACGCTATTTTAAGAGTGGGCACCAGAAGAGGGTAATGGAGAGGGAACTATAAAACAAATGTTTTTGTAGCTTAGTTCTTATATTGTGGGTATTTTATACTATTTATACTAATTATGATTTATGTGTCACTTCTCTCTACAGATAACCATGTTACTGTTTCTTTCACCAATTTCCAAACTGAAGACAGGAATCAGAATTGTTCTGAAGATTTTGTAGAGATTTTAGATGGAGATCATTATGGTTCCCCTTCTAAAGGTATATAGAAGAAATGTATATACTGTATATATCAATTGTTATATAGTGACTGGCAGAGGAATCATGGGTCATTTCTGCTTCATGGGACCGGGTTCCCTTCAAAGTCAAGATAAACTATAGATGTTAATACTATTTTGGTTTGTATCCTCTCTTTGTTCCCTTGCACACGTTGCAGGAATGGTAGAAAAAATGTGCCTCACACCTAACTAGCTAACTAACATTACCAGCAGGTCAAGCTTCCTCTGGATGTAAGTGATTTGTGCAAATATATATGCAAATCTGCAAAACGAAAACAAGGACTCTACTGCCACCTATTGGAGGTTGCAATCCAGGTATTATATTGGAGGTATAAGTCAATATTAACCCTTCGAAGAACCTTGACGCATAACTGTGAGTATATAACGTCAAACCCAAATCTTCATCAACAGTAAAAGATCTCCATTTGCAGACAGCTAAAGTATTTCTGGGTTCTTGCATGGAATACGAGGAAAGGCGTCAGCTTGGCTGTTTTCTTAAAGAGAGTCTGTTGGAAAAATTTCACCCCCAAAGTATTTATATGCATATATACCTCTTTCAAAGACAAGTCCAGCAGTACCTTTATATGGCCAGTCTGTTCTTCCGTTATGGAGAAATCAGGGTTTAAATTGCTCAGTAGATCTGAAGCCTCTGTCACTCCAGCTCTATTACCTGCCGACAGCCTCTCTGCTGTGTGATTACAGGCAAAAGAGCAGGAGGCTCTCGGTGGGAAATAGACCTGGAGTGACAGAGGCTTTAGATTTACAAATTGTCTTTCAGCCTCATTTCAATATCAACTCAAACACTGATTTCTCAGTAAAGGAGGAACGGATCGGTAAAGGTATCGCAGGACTTGTATTTGAAAGAGCTACATACATATAAATAGAATGAGGGCTGAAATACTGCTGATGGATTCCCTTTAAGGAGACTCTTTACCCCGCAGATCTTCTATCAAGGTATCGCTCCCAGCCAACCTGTCTCCTACTTTACTTTCTAATTCTTCTGGAAGGTTCTCCAAAGAGTCAATATTGACTTCTGGAATTGCTAGCTTCAGTAGGTGGCACTAGAGACCTTGTTTTCTTTCTGTGTGAAAAGGTTGTTTGATGATTTTAGCTAAATATTCACATTTTGCCCTATGCTTTAAGATCATTGGTCGTTGGCATTACACGTAGCGTTTGTTCTTGTCTTTAGGTCGTTTCTGTGGCACAGTAATACCCCATCCCGTCACGTCGTTCAGTAACGCCCTGGTGGTCAAATTTGTCTCTAATAACGATACAAATATGAGGGGCTTCCATGCATCGTACTCAGCATCAATGTCGGGTAAGACTCATAATATTCCTTTAATAGGTCCAACAAGTCCCCATTTTCATCCATTCAGACAGTGAGTCTAATGATTACCTCCACCCGAAAATGTCAGTAGAGCAGTAACATCACTGAGCTGAGCAGAGGGACATCACTGAGCTGAGCAGAGGGACATCACTGAGCTGAGCAGAGTGACATCACTGAGTGACTTCTGTGTATTATGTGACCCTCTTCTCTCTTTCAGCGTGTGGAGGGACCTTACATATGGAGAATGGAGCATTTAACAGTCCGGGGTATCCAGACAATTATCCCACCAATACGGAGTGTGTGTGGAAGATTCTCAGCTCTCCTGGCAATCGGCTCGTGCTCTCATTCATGTAAACGTCTTCTCGCTTCATATTATTTCCATTTTAACGGCCTTCCAGGAAGGAAATGTGACATCTGGCAGGAAAGCTGTTATTATAAATTGGAATCTGGAAAGATAACAATCCTCCAGAGCGTAGCATTATTAACGCTGCTGTTATTGTGCAAACATGTACTCGTATGGATACATAAGAGCTGCACGTTAGACATGGAAATCAGCTTTAATCATTTTCTGACGTGCTATAGATGCCTGTAAGAAAAGTTTATGAATGGGGTTGTGAAGCTCGGAGTCCCATAAAGGCTACGTATCCACGACCGCTTTCTCTGTAGGCGAGAAAAATGGTCCGAATCTAATCCGACTCCGACTACAGTTTGATCAGAGTGGCATTAGTATTTCTCGGAGGTGGAGTGGGAAAAAAAAGTTTCTCCACCTTCTCCATTCTATCAGTCCGTGACAATCCATAGATTAGCATTGACAAATTTTGATCAGACGAAAGGATCAAAATCGGACGTGTCTCCATTTTTTTCTTGGACTGAGTCGTCTGAGTGAAAAAAAAAAATCGGAAACATGTCAAATTTTGATCGCAGTGTCAGATCAAAATCAGCAATGAAAGTGTAAGGATCCATGAAAAAAATCGGACATGCACCTCCCCGAAGAATGTCATGGGGATGAGTACTATCCACGAAAAGCACGGAGAGCGCTAGTCCAATATAACCGGACGTTTCCACGATCCCTAAGATAAAGCAAAGATTGGGGAGATTATGAGCAGGGTTGGAGGAGCCTGACAGAGCAGGAGAGGATCCTCAGGTTGGCCTTGGCTCAGACACATTTCGGAGGACCATCACACTTGCCTCTAGGGTCTATTGGAACCTGTTACATTGAACATGGTGCCTGATGTGTCAGCAGTATGTCATAGAACAGATTGATAAATGGGTTTGCACAAAAATATTCAGCATTACATGTATTTTATCAGTTGAAATTCCTGCCCATTCAGTGCTTAGGAGTCAAGGGGGCGGTCCTAATCAGTCTCTGATGGCCTACTCTGTATTGGGGTAGGTTCACATGAGTGATGTCTCCACATCCGAGAAAAACGGCCCGATTATTCTGATCGGAGTGTCATCAGTTATTCTCGGAGTTGGAGAGGAAAAAAAACATTTCTCCACCTTCTCCATTCTGCCAGTCAGTGAAAATCTGACCGTTCTCAGATCTTATCCTAGTGCAGTCCGATTTGTTTTCATGTACCCGTAGGCTTCAAAATCGGACATGTACACAGCCCCATAGAATATCATAGGTACAAGTGCTGTCTGTGAAAACCACGGCTAGCACTCACCCGAGAAAATCAGTCCTTCTCATGAGCCGTGATGGTGCATACAAAGATAGATGCCAGTCACCAATTAGGGCCACCTAGTGGACTCCTTAGTCATCAGGCTTGCTCTGTACAAGAGGAAAGCAACATAGCTAATCAGTAGAACTATTCTACATTACTAAATGGAGGTATTTTCTAATATTATTATACCTACTGCTTATTGTGATAGGATATAGGAGATGGGAATACCCCTTTAATGATGCTGTTAGTTTAGGACATTACTTTCCATAAATCCCGGTTCTTCTGAATTTCCTTGTGGTCTTACAGGCACATAATAATTTAAGTTGAAATCCCATGTTCTCCTATGGCAGAACCTCTTCGCTCACAAGAAGGACCTGTCACGTTCTGGGTATTGTTTGACCTCTCGGTAATCTCCCTACATTCCGCCTCCCTCAGGTCATTCTCACTTCAGACCAGTGACAGCTGCTCCAGTGATTATGTGGACGTCAGAGAAGGAAATGACACCGGTGTATCTTTAGGACATTTCTGTGGAAACACATTGCCAAGTAATGTCACCTCAATCATCGGCCACATCCTTTGGGTGAAGTTTCTGTCTGATGCTACTGTCAGCGGCCCTGGGTTTCGAGCCACCTTCTCCCACTGTAAGTCTGCCAGTTCACCTCATTTCCATCTGTTCTCAAAATACACAATAAAAATGTAAATCAAAAAATTTCGATAAGAGATAATAATAAATGTAAAAAAAACTTACATGAAAAAAAAACGTTTAAAGGGGTTTTCCAGTTTCAGAAATCACTTATTTCCGATACTATAGTTTGTTTTAGAAAAGACTGCACTATACTCACCCTCCCTGGGTCCAACACTGAGTCTCCACTGCTGCTCCCAGTGTCCGTTGTCATTGTCATCACGTCAGCAGCATGGCAGCCAATCGGTGAGCTCAGAACGGGTGACTTCAGTAATTGGCTGCAGTGCTATCAACATGATGTCAGCGCTGCAGACAATAACCGGCATCGGGAGCGCAGCGAAGACTTAGCGCTGGACCCAGGGAGGGTAAGAAAGGTTCAGTTTATTTTTTGAAGCTCGGGAAGGAAGAGGGGTTTTCTGAAACTGGAAAACCTCTTTCTACTGCTGGAAAGGTATAACCAAAAACTCAACATGCTGCACAAATCAGATCTATAGAACAAATCAATATGCTGCGTATCTGATACTGTAGCTCAGCTCCATTAAGATGAATAGATTTGGGCTGTAATACTATCAACGACCAGTGGCTGGGTGTGGCGCTGTTTTGGTAAAGAAAGTATATGTTGTTTCTGTGATATCTAATCAATTTGTACTCAATACCTGTAGTATTTGGGAACAATATAGAAGGAAGCTCTGGACAAATTGCTTCTCCGCTGTGGCCCCGGCAGTACCCTCACCATTCTGACTACACCTGGAATATCAATGTGGAATCGGGTCGCATCATTGAGATTACAATTTTGGAGATGGACATTGAAGACCACGCAAGGTGCAACTATGACAAACTAGGAGTAAGTTTTACTCCCTATCATTTATGGGATAAAACTCTTTTGATATTATTATGGTCGTTTCATTGGGTATTCCTATTCTAAGGATTTATGTCACATCCACATAACCACCAGAAAGGTGCAGACCTCACCTAGCTACAAGACCGGGGGTCTGCTGATCACTGTTCTTCAATTCTCACCATCCTTCTCCATACATTTCCATGAAGAAAGGCTTTGATGAAGTCTATGGAAGTGCCTGCAGACCCTTGTTCAGTAGAAGAGGGTCCCAGAGTTTGAACCTGAATCTAATAAATATTTTGGCATTTCCTTCAACATCTCACAAATACCAGGCTGATGCCGATTTAAAGGGTCATTCCCATATTCACAACATATATATTTTATTCACAAAGCTTGACTATTGTTAATCTACAGTAACAGCCTAACAAAAGAAGTTTCTTTCATGCACATTTTCGTCTTTTTTTCATGTCCTGTCAATCTGTGCATCCAGCTTCACAGAGCTGAATGGGCGGTCATATTCTTGGCTGCTCTAACTACATTTCAAAGAAGCACACTGCTTCTCCTCAGTGCTGCAGGCCTCTCTCTCTGCTCTCCTGTGGGCTTTCTCATCAAGACAGATAGGTAGTTCACAAAATGTAGAGACACAGGTGAGAGACAGAAAGAAAGGGGGGAAAGAAGGAAATGTGAGAGAGAGGTACAGAGAAGAGAGATGGGGAAAAACAGAACAAAAGAAAGAAAGAAAGAAGGTGAGAAAGAGTTACAGAGAAGAGAGGGGAAAGAACATAACAAAAGAGAAAGAAAGAAAGAAAGAGAAAGAAGGTGAGAGCGGTACAGAGAAGAGAGGGAAGTCAAACAAAGAAAGCAGGGTGAGAGAGAGGGGTACACAGAGGAAAAG
>VIAB01005712.1:105210-119241 GCA_009801035.1 Oophaga pumilio
ATGTCACGGCTCACCTCCTCCCCCTGTACATTGACGGAGAACACCTCTATATACAGCAGATAAGATAGGATTCATCATTCACAACAGATGATGTCACAGATTACCTCCTCCTCCTGTACAATGACTGATAACACATCTATATACAGTAAACCAGGATCCACCATTCACAACAAGTAATGTCACAGCTCACCTCTTTCCCTTCCTATACAATTTCTGCTAACACCTCTATATACAATAGATAACACAGGATGCATAATAGGTGATGTCACAGCTCCCCTCCTCCTCCTCCTGTATGACTGATAACACCTCTATATACAGTAGATGACACAGGATCCACCATTCACAATAGGTGATGTCACAGCTCACCTCCTCCTCCTGTACAATGACTGATAACACCTCTATATACAGTACATAACACAGGATCCACCATTCACAATAGGTGATGTCACAGCTCACCTCCTCCTCCTGTACAATGTCTGATAACACCTCTATGTACAGTAGATCACACAGGATCCACCATTCATAATAGATGATATCACAGCTCCCTCCTCCTGTACAATGACTGATAACACTTCTATACACAGTAGATAACACAGGATCCACCATTCACAATAGATGATATCACAGCTCACCTCCTCCTCCTCCTGTACAATGACTGATAACACCTCTATGTACACTAGATCACACAGGATCCACCATTCATAATAGATGATATCACAGCTCACCTCCTCCCCTCCCTTCACAATGACCTTTGCCCAGATCACAAAGCTCTAACAGAAAATACTTGTATACCAGTCAGTGGGGTCAGAGCCCGGCTCTTGCTGGTTATTTCCATGTGGCTGAGAACAGGACATATCAGTTTAATATTAGGCCTAGTGATGATGATCAATATGAAAAATGCTAAATTTTTGAATTTTTCTTTAATCTATTTAGGGATAAGATAAATTATGAAAAGAACATTAGAAAAAAATAAATTTAATATAGAAACTTGATGTAAACAGTAGGTGCTTTTCTGCCCTGTTATTGTATGTGTGGTGGTGGCGCACAATCATGTTTTCAGAAAAGTTTGAAATCAGAATTGCAGAAATAATGATTTATGTTACAGAGTGCGGCGGGGATATTAATGAAATCACCGGGACATTAAATTCTCCCAATTATCCCAATCTGTACCCTCATAACCGTGTCTGTGAATGGAGAATAACAGTACCAGAGGGGAAACGTGTGACACTGACAATTCACGACCTACAACTGCAAGACCACCAGAGCTGCACTAATGACTATGTGGCGGTAAGTCCTATGGAGAAGTCCTGGGGTATTTATGGGGTATTTAGCACATTTAGCTGGCCACATGCAGTACATGAATAGATGCACACTTCAAGGTCATGTTCAAATGGGGGCAATAATCAATCACAGTCTGACCAGCTACCATTCAGGAGACCACAGGATCCCTTGCATAGATGACGGTCACAGGTTAGGCAAAAAAGAAAGTTTATACTCAATCCAAGCGATCAGAGCAGTACGGCACAAGCCAAGCAGTATGGCACAAGCCGAGCAGTACGGCACAAGCCAAGCAGTACGGCATAAGCTGAGCAGTAAGGGTCAAGCCGCATAGTACAGCATAATCCGTTCAGTAAGGCTCAAGCTGCACAGTACGGCACAAGCCGAGCAGTACGGCACAAGCCAAGCAGTACGGCACAGGCCAAGCAGTATGGAACAAGCTGAGCAGTACGGCACAAGCCAAGCAGTACGGCACAGGCCAAGCAGTATGGAACAAGCCAAGCAGTACGGCACAAGCCAAGTAGTACTGCATAAGCCAAGCAGTACGGCACAGGCCAAGCAGTATGGAACGAGCCAAGCAGTACGGCACAGACCAAGCAATATGGAACAAGCCAAGCAGTACTGCACAAGCCGAGTGGTATGGCACAGGCCACGCAGTATGGCTCAAGCTGCACAGTACGGCACAAGCCTAGCAGTTCGGCACAAGCTGAGCAGTATGACACAAGCCAAGCAGTACGACTCAAGCTGCGCAGTACGGCACAAGCCAGAAAGTATAACACAAGCTGCGCAGTACGGCAGTAGCCGAGCAGTATGGCACAAAGCCGCGCAGTATGGTTCAAGCTGCACAGTACCGCACAAGCAGAGCAGTACAACACTAGCCACGCAGTACCGCACAAGCAGAGCAGTATGGCACAAGTCAAACAGTGCAGTGATGTCATTGTGCCATCTGCGCCAGGACTGTTTGCAGGCCATATGTCTATGGCAAACTGTGGCCTACAGGACAGATAGTGGTGAGGCATGTGGCATAGGGCTCCCTTATCTAACACATCATCAGACTGTTTTGATGTTGATACAATTTAAAGTAGCGCATGTCTGGATCACCGCCGCTACTTCTATGTCCTTTAGGTTCCCCCCCACGTCACCATTGATTCTTGCTCCCGCGTGCTGTAAGTTACAGTAATACTGCCGTTACTCTGTCTTCCAATCCAATCACAGGTGTACAATGGTTATCGCCATCAGTCGCCTCTTTTGGAAAAACTTTGTGGTAACATCACTCCAGACACAGTAATCAGATCTTCAGGCAACACCATGAAAGTGTCATTTGTCACAGATGGGTCCGTGTCCAGTGGAGGATTCCAGGCCACATTCACATCATTGGAAGATGCTGGTAAATAACTAATAAGGGCTCATGCACATGGCCGTATTTTCGGTCCGAGTGCAATCCGACAAAACATCGGACCAATGTTAATCTATGGGACTGTGCACATGTCTGATATCTTGCTTGGACAGAGTTGCTCTGATGAAAAAAATCGCAGCATGCCCGAGATGGATCCAATAATTGGATCGCACTCGTCCACGCAAGTCAGTGAGACCGTGGAAACATCGGGCTGCACTCGAATGACAACTGAGTGCAGTTCGATTTTCACGCGCTGACAGCATGGAGACATTCTTCTCTTCATCTGAGAAAATCGGATCATACTATGGTCAGAGTGTGACCAGCATAATCGTCCCGATTCTCCTGGATGAGAAAAAATACAGTCTTGTGACCTGGGCCGACTTATAAATGGTGTTACAGGTGGAGTGTTGTGCAGATGCACCAAATCTATCACAGTGGATGATAAATGTCGCTCATCTGTAGACACGTTGTCGATCTGCAGACCACGTCATGGTTGGCTTATTTTAAAACAAGGTTTTTTGCACAAAAATATTTGGGCGCGATGTGGAGCACTGAAGACACACCCCTTTGTATAATAAGTCTCAAAAGAATATAAAACACAATCTGGCATGAGAGATTTATGAGCGGTGCGAGAGGTTTTGTATAGTTGCGGTCCGTACTCGGACCATGATATACGGAGGTCGAAGCTGATGGACAACTTCCTTTAAGTTGTCACATTTTGACCGTTGCTTCACGCTTTAGTACAAGCTGATGCAGCGCGGTTATATATCCGCCCCACTAAAACCGTGCACGTAACACCAGTCACATTTACCTTGCAGTTTGCGGTGGGTCACTCATGGAAGCTGCTGGGGGAAACTTCACGTCTCCGGGATATGATCAGATGACGAATTACGCAAAGAACCTGAACTGTGAATGGACAATTAACAATCCAAACGCCTATAACTCAACGACATACATCGAGCTCAGGACGCTGCAGCTGGAGCCGCACCAGGACTGCCAGAACGACTTTCTAGAAATCCGCTCGGATCACGCAGAAGGCGAGGTCATCGGCCGAGTGTGCGGACGGACAAAGCCGTCTGTTCCTCTCGCTCTTGCTGCTGCCAGAATCTGGGTGCATTTTGTAAGCAACGCCGACGTGGAAGACCGCGGATTTGCTGCTGATTATTTATTCACAGGTAAAGGTTACAGTCGGTCATATCTGTTATATTTGTATTGTTGTCGAGCATGGCTAATGACACCTTAGCTGATGGCCGCAGAAGCCAATCCAGTGATCTGGACTTTTTCAAACAGGTTCCATGTGACAACCGTATATAGTGTCGGATTCCATCAGGCAAATCCTGATGAGATCCCTAGATCCCATTTTAAAACTAAAGATCTATCAATCGCGAATTGACAACTTCCGCACTACATTACTGTCAACACCTCTAATGGTTAAAATTTCAAAGTGCTGGTAAAATCAAGCAACCTGCTAATTTACTTGTTAATAAAAGTCCTCTAAGTTCTCAAGAACAGGTGGATTTTACTGCTTAATGCTCACTGTTTAGGTCACTGGCTTCCTCCGCAATCTAGCATTGGTGGTTGAGCATGCGCAGTGCTCACAAGCTCTTTTTAATAGAGCTGGTAAGTGCTGATCTAAAACCGGCGGGATTGATGCTGCAGAGGCAAAGCTTCCTCTGCTTGCAGTATCAGGAAGACCCAGCCATGCTGACGGTCCAAACTGTCAATCTTCAGGAGCACACCGCATCGGCAATCAGGAAGTCGGGAGGCAGGGGAGCAGATCAGCGGCTCCCAGTTTGCATGGCAGAGTTGTTTTCCATCTCCAGAGTCACTGGATAGGTTACTCTATTCTGCAGAGTGTAAGCTCTTATAGACAGTAAAGTCCTCTAGTGATAATCTCCTGATAAAAGAGTGATTTTATAGAACCTACACCAAGCAGCTCAGTCAGTGGCACATCACTAGAATCAGCGTCTCTGTCCCTTCATCATGCTGCTCTCAGACTAGGTGGCAAAACCCTGGTAACAGTGTCTCTATAATGATTCCTTATAACAATAGTTTCTGTTCTGTTGTAGGTTGTGGCGGAGTACAGAGTGGGGCGTCCGGAGTGGTCGCTAGCCCCAACTTTCCAGAAGAATATCCAGCTCTCAGCCACTGTGCCTGGCTCTTGGAGGCCCCAGAAGGAGACATAATTACTGTGAGTCTTTTCTGAAACATTCGAAAAAGTTCTGATCAGATCATAAATGAGCAATAAGTGTAGAGTCACCGAGCATGACCACTACTAGAGGGGATATCCTACCGTATCCGACCTTAATTCATGTGAAGGCCTAAACCTAAATCCTAAATCTGTTGGTATCCTGTGCACGGAATCCATGCCCCTTAGACCATCCGAGCCGTATGGGGTACAGTATAGACCCATAGATTTTTTTAGGGTGCCTTAGACTATAGAATATTGAGAACATTTTGGGAATGTTCTTAAATCTCTCCATTACCTACCGATGACTCTTTGCTCTGATGGTCATGTTTTTGTCAGAACCATACAACAAAATGTAATAACAGTACCTCGATCCAAAAAAATGAGCTAAATAAGTAAAAACTTCAAAAAGTCCCCGTGATCCTCTTACACGTTTTCTTCTCTAGTGACAATATTAGTATAATGTCAACGGTTCATGGTGTAGATGTAAAACTAGATCACATTGTCTCCATTTCTAGCTTTCCTTTGCAAATTTCAACCTGGAGTATCATTCGGTTTGCCGCTGGGATTCAGTCACACTCGTGAACGGAGCTTCACCCGGATCACCCATTATAGGACAATACTGCGGCCCTACTTCTCCGGGAACAGTACAGTCCGCATCCAACAAGCTGTTCGTCATCTTCAATGCTGAGCATTCAATGAATGGTGGAGGGTTTTATGCCAACTGGACATCCGACTCACTAGGTGGGTAACAAGTCCTTCTTACATGGTCCCTGTGCACCAACCAAAATACGAACCAAGAACACATCATAAAGAGGTGACATCTGCTTTCACAATGGGGCAAACATTACGATTGCCCCAGATCCCATCCTCTGCCTCCTGGTCAAAGAGCGGATATTCCCACCACCTGCCTGGACAAGGAGGCAAGCCATTGCTTTGTAGTCATTACATGGCCACCATTATTATGTATAGCTGTCCTTGTAATATAAGAATAGCTCAAATCTGCCAAAACAGGAGCCGCACACAGCTACTCTGAGATCCCAAGTGGAGGACCCCTGCTTTTAAGATGTCCATACAATATGCGTCAATAGGGCATAGGGACATAAAGTTTTCTTGGTCGACCACCTATACAATCTCAGTAGTGTTCATCATTACTATTCTTTTAATTTTTCTTCTATATTTCCAGGGTGCGGTGGTTACATCAGTGCAGACAGCGGCAATATTAAATCTCTAGGTTGGCCTCTAAATTTCCCCGTCAACAGCAGGTGCACATGGACCATCCAGACACAAGAGAGCAGCCATTTTGAACTGGATTTCAATGAAAACTTCAATATTCCAAATAGCAGCGGACAATGTGAGAGAAGCTTTGTGAAGGTCAGTACAAATCAATTATGTCCCATAATTCATAGCTAAATTCAACATATTTTTTTAAAATGAAAGTCCAACTTTTATGACTATATTTTTGGATACAGCACTTAGCCGTCATTCATTTCTTAAATCGGTTGGCCGACCATAACGATATATCACCTATCAACTACCCTAGTCAATACGTTGTTGTACGCTTGGGTCCCCCACCATTCCCGAGAGCAGGAATGGAAGTCTCCCATTTGATTGGAGCATGAGTCCCACGTGCTCGCCCCTTCTCGATTCATTGTCTATGGGACTGACAGATTCTGTTATCTCCTTCAGTCCCGTACACAATGGGACCCATGATAGTTGAAAGCCTTCCAGGAGGTTTTGCATTGGAGTCCACGAACGTCATGTTACGCCATTATCTAGAAGGTAATATGTCTATAAGTCTTGATGCGTTCACCTATGCTGATGGTAGGTAGGAACTTGCGTAAACCTCTACTGCATAATTGAGGACTCCTGAACCTCAGTGTCTCTTATAAAGCAGAGATATGTCCTTCAAATAAGTCCCAGCCGTGATATAGATTTTGGTATCTTACCCCCAAGATCCAAAGAGTTTACAATTTTTTATTTCTCTCTGTAACCTTCGACAGGTATGGAGCGGTGTTGAAGAGACAGACGAGGCCCTGTTGTTAACAGCCTGTGGAAATACCGTGCCCGGTCCTATCATTTCTCCCGGCAATACCGTAAAGTTGACCTTCCAATCACAAGATGATCCAGGAAATGGCTTCATGACCAGCTTCAACAGTAGTAAGTAACAATCCCAAGTGGTCCATAATCAAGGCCGGAAGGGCATTTTAACCCCAAACTCCAAACATCTCTTTATGTATTATAGTATTATACAATAGGGGTAGGCTTTGTTAATTTTCTATTGATCATTCTTAAATGGATTCAAAATGTTATGGTTTTGTAGCCAATATTAAGATCTGGATCTTCACGCTGACTTGGGTGCTTGTATTTTGTGTGTTTAGGTCAGATGATCACAGAGATCAGAGGTAATGAAAAGCAGAAACATGAGAACGAGCGTCATAAATAGCGAATACGAGAATAATAACACAGTTGCAGAGCCGAACACATGTCAGCAAAATGTTGGGAAATGATGACCATCTGTGTTTAAAATAACTGCTCAACCTGAAAAAAAAGTAAAGAATAACTATTTATAGGGCTCTTTTATGCTAGAAATTAGCGATATATCATTAGAATATGCCAGTAATAGCCATTTGGTGGGAATCTGACCTATGTTACCCCCAATGATCACAGCAGTTAGACCCCTCCTTGATTTTAGTTCTTTCTGCCATCAGTTTATTCGATCTTTGTGTGTACAGAGAGGTCCATTTGCTTGTGATATTAATGATTTTATTTTGCAGGGTGCGGTGCAAACTTCACAAAGTTGAGTGGTCGGATTGTTTCTTTGAATTATCCTAATAAATACGAGAACAATCTAAACTGCAATTATACCATCCACGCCGACGACAGCATGTTCATCGCCCTCACCTTCCTTACCTTCGAAGTTGAGGGTGAGTGTTTGAACATCAAAACCATGGAGATTATCTAGTTAAATCCTCATTAATTGCATTTATACACAGAGCTGTAATGGTAGAGTTGGTAGAAGTATTCCAAATCCACCTCCGGCTTCAAAATAAAAATATGAAATATTACCATGTATATATTATAGAAAAGTATTGGACACACGTCTTAATCAATGAATTCAGATTTTCATTTAGCTCTATTGCCCCGGAGTATAAATTCGGCCCCTCACCCCTTGGTGTATAAAATCCGTCCCTATTGCCCCCAGTGTATAACATCTGGCCCTATTGCACCCGATGTATAACATCTGGCCCTTTTGCCCCCAGTGTATAACATCTGTCTCTTTTGCCCCCAGTGTATAACATCTAGACCTATTGCCCCCAGTGTATAACATCTAGACCTATTGCCCTCGGTGTATAATATCTTGCCCTATTTCCCCCAGTGTATAACATCTGGCCCTATTGCCCCCAGTGTATAACATCTAGACCTATTGCCCCCGGTGTATAATATCTGGCCCTATTGCCCCCGGTATATAACATCTGGCCCTATTTCCCCTGGTGTATAACATCTGGCCCTTTTGTTCCCAGCGTATAACATCTGGCCCTATTGCCCCCAGTGTATGACATCTGGCCCTATTGCCTCCGGAGTATAACATCTGGCCCTATTGCCCCCAGTGTATAACATCTGGCCCTATGGCCTCCGATGTATAACATCTGGCCCTATTGCCCCGGTGTATAACATCTGGCCCTATTGCCCCCGGTGTATAACATCTGGCCCTTTTGCCCCCAGTGTATAACATCTGGCCCTTTTGTTCCCAGTGTATAACATCTGGACCTATTGCCCCCGGTATATAGCATCTGGCCTTTTTGTTCCCAGTGTATAACATCTGGCCTTATTGCCCCTGGTTTATAACATCTGGCCCTTTTGCCCCAGTGTATAACATCTGGCCTTATTGCCCCCGGTGTATAACATCTGGCCCTTTTGACCCCAGTGTATAACCTCTGGCCCTATTGCCCCCGGTGTATAACATCTGGCCTTATTGCCCCCAGTGTATAACATCTGGCCCTTTTGCCCCCAGTGTATAACATCTGGCCTTATTGCCCCCAGTGTATAACCTCTGGCCCTATTGCCCCTGGTGTATAACATCTGGCCTTATTGCCCCTGGTGTATAACATTTGGCCCTTTTGCCCCCAGTGTATAACCTCTGGCCCTATTGCCCCTGGTGTATAACCTCTGGCCCTATTGCCCCTGGTGTATAACATCTGGCCTTATTGCCCCTGGTTTATAACATCTGGCCCTTTTGCCCCCAGTGTATAACCTCTGGCCCTATTGCCCCCAGTGTTTAACCTCTGGCCCTATTGCCCCTGGAGTATAACATCTGACCCTTATGTTCCCAGTGTATAACATCTGGACCTATTGCCCCAGGATTATAATATCTGGCCCTATTTCCCCCAGTGTATAACCTCTGGCCCTATTGCCCCTGGTATATAACATCCGGCCCTATTGCCCCCAGTGTATAACATCTAGCCCCTCGCCATGTCATCTGCCTTTTCTAACATGTCACAGAGCGGCCGGTGGTGCAGAGCTCACAGATACCAGCGCGGTCCTGTAATAGGAGCCACCGGTGTAACAAGTCTTTTCATGATATCTATTCCTTCTAAATCTTCACCCATCACCTGTGAGTGACGTTATTGAGAGGGTGGAAGGAACCGCAGCAACTCAGCCACGAAGGGGAGACCCCGTAATGTTACAGAGCGGGGGGCCGAGTGCTGAGGAACAGAGGGCAGAAAAGTCACCAACGCTCAGCTGATTCCATAACTGCAGAGTCCAGACCTCCTCTGGTATTAACATCAGCACAAACACTGCGCCCTCGCCGGGAGCTTCATGCTTGAGCAGCTGCATGTAGCCGTACATCACCAAGCACAATGCCGAGCGTTATATTGAGCGAGGTCACACACATCTAGTTGGAATGTGGCCAGAAGTGTGCATATGGCATACTACATAATTACATAGAGTGACTGCAGACTTTTCTTGAAAAACATGGACATTCCCTATGTAAGGCTAAATATCCAATTAAAAGGGATATAGCCTTAAAATGCCTATATGGTGTCATTAAGTGCACAAAAATTACATACTTTGTCGGCATATAGGAATATTTGTCTACATAGTGCAGGTGTCCACACAGTGCTAAACTCTGCCCGTATAGAGCCCCATAGTGGTGTATATACCAGTACCCATATAGTGCAAAACAGTCATACACAAGATGGGCCCAATGGTGCTTCACCTGATCATTTGGCCGGCAGCACACTCCCATACAGAGGTCCGCTCGTTTGGCCAGGCGCTCCTGTCTGCTCTATGAGACCTGTCAGCTTTCCTCTGGGGAACAATCCCATCAACAGTCCTCAATCAGACATGTTGATCGACATCTCCCCCAACAGTCAGTCGGCCAAATGTGTATGAGGGCCTTAAGAGTGCATTGCATAGTCCCGATGTCACGCAGCGGTGGCCGAACATGTGCAATCTCTCTCTGTAAGCTCTGCCCTAAGGTACATTGTTAAATCTCGAACCCGGCCAGCTCCAGTGCTTGTGCAATGCAAATCCTGCCAGCAGCGCAACGACGCTCACTCAGGCAGAGGTGCCCGTTCTCCCAGCAAGCAGGAGGCGGGGGAGCCGTGTGCTCCTGCTCCAGAAGTCTGGAATAACCCTTTAACTGTATCATCTCTTCTTTACAGACAGTACATCCTGTAATAGGGACAGAGTGAAAATATTCAGCGGTACGTCAACCTCTGGAAGCTCCTTGGCGAACCTGTGCGGAGACATCCTGCCTGCAGCGGTCAGCAGCAGAGGAGCAATGTCCATTAATTTCTATACAAATTCCAACGTAACCATGCACGGATTTATGGCGACCTACAGAATGTACCGTGAGTAACTCCAGTCGAGACTGAAACCATCAAAGGGAACTTGTTGACATGTTTTTACATATGGATGCGGTGGTATGGCTGTGTAGGCCGCTGTCCTCGCAAAAAACAATACCGATACCTTTTTTTTTTTAGAGATCTGATCTGCCAGTCATGAATAATCTTGTATAAAAGCCATATGCAAATCAGGTGGCAGTGCACTGGGGGCGTGCCAATGTCACTTGTACCGCAGTGACACGCCCCCAGTGCACTCTTGGCCAGTGTTACATAGGGCTTCTACATTAGATTTCTCAAGGAGACAAGCACCTACACCGCTATACCACTGCTTCCATACATAAAATGTGCTGTTTTATGATCAACTCTATGCTTATTTTTTATTTATTGTTTTTTTTATTAATTTATTTTCATTTTTTTTAAATATATTTATTGTGATTTTTGTTTTCATGTGCTCTTTTTCTTCTTTTCTGGTCTTTGGTGATCTTTACCTCTAATGTGCCCATTATTACTGTGTTCCAGCTTGTGGAGGAACATATAACAGAACTTCTGGGGTGTTACAGAGCCCGATGCACTCGATCACTAACTACCACAACGACATGAACTGCTCCTATCTCATCACCGTAGAAGAAGACAGGATCATTGAACTAAAGTAGGATGAGAAGTTTTTTGTAGATATTTTTGGTTCTCTGACAACCGCAAAACCAGACCCTTTAAGATTCTGACCTGTTCCTCCGCCATCGACCTCCGTGGATCCCGATCTCTCCAGTGTTATGATCTCGATACAATGAAGTGTCATCCATAATCTCCAACCGTGGCGGGAGAATAGTCCTGGCCACGGAGCTGGTGTCATAATGTTTGTGACTGTAACACTGCGGCATCGAGGATCCAAGGAGGCTGACAGTAGAGGAACCTGGTGGAGGTATGTAGGTACTTCTGTGGGGTTTTAGATTGTACGAGGACTCCTCTAACCTTATATATCTGTATATTATAGATCTTATTATGCTCGTTCACAGATTCAACAAGTTTGATGTGCAGGAGTCAAGTTCTTGTTCATACGACTATGTTTCGGTCTATGATGGATCAAACATCTACGGCACACATCTCGGCAAGTTCTGCGGGAAAGTTATACCTCCAGTTGTAAGAAGCTTAAGCAATAACCTATTCCTGGTCTTTTTCACTGATTTTCATGATGGTGGAGGTGGTTGGAGAGCATCCTATAGACAGACATTAGGTACGTAGTTAGTTATTTCCTACGAGACACAGGTGGTTTGGGCACCACTAGACCTCATGGTCCCTTCTCTGTCCTCCACTCCTTGCCAATATGGCCTCCCTCTTTTGGACCCAGCTGTCCAAGAGGCAGGTCATCAGGTCCTAGATCTGCCCAAGGTGCAATATAAATCTGCAAGGTTTTGTGCAGCAATTTCCCAGCACAGGACCATTGCACCACATTTCCCCTTACGGTACTGGCACCCTGCAACGATCTACACAATGCCACCGGGCCGTTTCTTGGAGCACAAGATGGAGTTCAGTTTGGCCTTATATTAGTTTATACCTTTCTGAAATTCAGGACAGCACAACAGTCCTAAATCGATATATGGACACGGGTTTACCATACTTTACATACACAAGCAAGGGGGTCTCTGCAAAGATGAAGATTTCCTGTACAGCGTATATTGTCCGAACCTTTAAGGGTTTGTCCCTTTATATATTTATGGCCAGTCTTTAGGATAGGTGATGAGTATTAGATCGGTAGTGGTCTGACACCCATCACCTTCACCTATCAGCTTTTCTTAAGCTCCTGTTGAAGATACTAGCTGATCTGCGATGCCTGGCAGCGGCGCATTTCAGCTCCTTTCAATATTTACCATCCGACTGCCAGCAGAGGTAATAACAGCCGATCAATGGAAGTGTC
Organism: Oophaga pumilio; assembly: GCA_009801035.1. Lineage (NCBI taxonomy): Eukaryota > Metazoa > Chordata > Amphibia > Anura > Dendrobatidae > Oophaga > Oophaga pumilio. The sequence goes on from VIAB01005712.1 coordinate 117,837, forward strand.
GGTGTCAGTGCTGGACTCCAGTGATCTGATATTGATCACCTAATCTAAAGACTAGTTCTTAAATATAAATTGAGCAGACTACTGCTTTATACGGTAATAATCAAATTACGGTACCTCCATTCCATAGGATAGGGTCTAACTTGCTGATTGCTGGGGGTTAAATATAATATAGCAAGGAGTGGGAGTGACTGCCCACGTAACAGTACTGTAGTTGCCGATAATCTCACTTAATCAATAATACTACAGCAAAGTGTGAGAAAAATAATAATTAAGACACAACTTTTAATGGGACAATGGGATTCAGAGTAGCCCCATATGTCCCTGTATGGGCTCAAGCTCTGACCCAAAGTGCTCCCGCCCTGACAAGGGCAATCCACAGTGTGCCCAGTACCGGAGGCCTGGCTCTTTCCCTTATTGCACATCCTGACGCGTTTCGTTCAAGCAAACTCTTCAGAGGACTATCTGGTATACCTGTAAGTATAAGGCGCTAGATGCAAAAAACCTTGTGGGTCCCTCCACTCTCTGTCCTGTTCCGCTGGGGGTCCAATCATTTGTTGGGGTCCATTATTTGTCTACGGGAACGCCGAGTACAGCACTCAGCTATTTCGGATTGGACAGTCACATAGTCAATGAATGGTGGAGCGTGCGCACCTCTGCTCCTTTCAGAACAGGGCTTCAGAGCTATGGTCTTGGGGTTTCAGAGCCCTAATCTTGCGATCGTTGGTGATCTAATTTACGGTATCTCCTTTGTGGACCGTTGGTTGCTTACCCACTCACATTGACATTCTCATAGACTTACACTGGGAAATGGACTTCCAGTCCACACAAAAGACGTACATTTCACCGGTTCAGAAGAGAATCGGGGCGACCCTGAAACCGGAGATGGCGGTCCGTTTGTAATCAGAGTGACACAAACTGTGATAAAACTCGTGGTCACACTTCCCTGAGGATTTGGGACCAGTCGCATCAGTATCCTCCGCCTTATGGATTAGTCATAATGACTACTGTGCTCAGTTCCCCGATGTTCAGTAACATTTGGGACAGGGAGTTTTAATCCTCACTCTGAAGCCAGAATTAATTCCTAAAGGAGGTTACGATTAGTGGGTCCATATTGGGGTACGTGCAGACGGAGGGTTTTTTTTTTTAGGCTGTAAAAAGTTGTTGAGTGGAATCCACTTTGGGAAAATGGTCCCTCCTAGGTGAAGCCACTTTAGGAAAAAAGGGCAATTTTTTTTCCATTGTTTTTACGGCGCCATTTTTTTCTGCGATTTATAACTAGCGAGAATAAACAGAATACTGCTTTTAACCACTTCATGGATTTCCAAACCCTGAAGAAATGAAAAGAAATTATATAATTGTGATCACACCTCTTCAACCTTTCACTTACAAATGGTGTCTTTCCTTC
>VIAB01005713.1:50254-60631 GCA_009801035.1 Oophaga pumilio
TGCACTATATGCTAATTTTTTGAGAAGGACCTGTATATATTATGGCTGTGTACCAGTAGTTTATAGGACACCCCTGTCCAGCTATCTCATTCCCCCTAAGACAGACAGAATTTTTTGGTCTGTATCCACACAGGTCAGGACGAAGAAAAAGCAAATGGCAACAAATATCTATCCTTGCTCATTCCCCGTTTTTTCCTTGTACTTGCGACTGCATATATCCTATGACACTAAGGGTCACATCTCCCGTCAGCTCTCTTTTTTCGGGGGAGGATATAAATGATCTTTTTACAATTTATGATTGTAACAAAATTAAAGATTACCGCGATCTATACTCGTGAATGAATCTGAAAGTGCATTATGTCTAAGTCTTGTCTTATCCGCTCCAGTGACAGCTGCCCTGAGTGTCAGCATATACTGAAGCATTTATTGTTGGGCATCTGCAGTCTTACATGGGACTGCACATTAGTACGCTGACACAGCTGGCCTGGTTTGCTGAAGGTCAAAGGTTTTTGACTTAAGTCGGATAAATCTAATTATCGTAAGCACCTTGTTTCAGACTCCCAGAAACAAACCTCTGAAGACCTTTTTTTTCCCTTGCTCTCCGGTCAGTGGTGACCTTCTCTTGTGAGCATTACGTTGCTTTATTTGTTTGCCTTTGTTAATGGGGCAGTCAGGCCTCCATTAGTATGGCTATCGCTAATGTATGATACATATTGGGCACAGGTGAATATTACACTAGGCGTGAAGATAGTCGGTCACTGAAGGGGACAGGTATCAAGCAGCAGGTGCTCCCTTTCTATAACAAAGCTGTAAGGTTTTTTAATAGAATCGCTCCATTAGTATATTATATGGATATTCTATCCTGTCTAGGCTGTGGACAGCAGTTTCAGAAGCTTATTTTCTATAAGGCCCCTGGAAATAGGGAAATTCATAAACTAATATGTAAACCACCCTGCGAGTGTACTGTGGGCATGGCTTGTGATGTGCAGGGGTCCCTTATTTTATGTTTTGATAGATTGCTCTCTTATGAATGCAGCGATACCAAGTGTGTATTTTTAATTATTATTTTCAGTGGGCAAAAGAGGCGTGGTTTGAACTTTTGTGTTTTTTTTTTGTTTTTTTTTACCTTTTTCCCATTTTTACATTTTTTTTCTTTTTACTGTATTTAATAGTCTCCTTAGGGGACCTGATGCTGTTATCTTCCGACCGTTTGTGCTATATAGCCGGCGTTCACAGGAGGATGACAGATACGGGGTCATCGGCAGACCACCAGCTGACATGGCGCCTCACGATCACGTTCCGCCGCTCCACCTACTCCTGTTAAAGGCATGTGATAAATGATTATTCAGCCGTTATGTGCGAGGAAAGATACGGGCTCAGCGTGTGTGAGTTTGTATCAAAAGCAGGGAAACGACATATGACTTAACTATACGTAATATGTCATGAAGGGATTAACCTGAAAAATTACCAAATTTTTTTTTTTTTTTTTTTTTTTTAAGACCGAAGGTGCCCCATGTTACTGATTGAAAAACATTAAACTGTTTCTTTGAAGGTAATCTGACAATACCTCCCTATACACACAAATTGGGAGAAACCTGCCAGTGTAGCTGAATGGATGTACGGAAGCCGCGGGAGACTTGCCTTGGACTAATAATAATAATAATCTTTATTTATATAGCGCCATCATATTCCGCAGTTATTTACAGTTTAACAGTTTCAAAACACAAGTCATAAGTAACAACGTTAACAATACAATAATTAAAGCAAAATAAGACGACCCTGCTCGTGAGAGCTTACAATCTACAATGAGGTGGGGGAGATACAAAGTACAGGTGTGTATATACTGAGTGAGGACTAGTCATCAGAAATGTATAGTCCTCACAGCTGGCTTTTCAGCATTTCCGAATATAATGTAAATGACTGCAATAACGAGCCCAATATCTGATTAATGCCTATGACCTACTGTCTCCGTCTCCATTACCCTGTAGGTTGTTATCCCGTGCAGGCAGGATCCTCTCCCACTCTGTACCCGTCTGTCAGTGAGTTTACTTTAACTAGAAAGAAATGAAAGACTTCAATAGGGTCTTATCCACGTTAGAGGGTTGATAATTACAGGTAGAACCGCTTACTTTGTGTGGTTGTGTGAGACCGAACACTGAAAACCAGATGTAGCACCTTCCATTGGTTAAGAGATTTGAGCAGCAGGATTGGAAGTGTTTCTGTGCTCTCCAGAATACAACACAATTAGTGGTATAATAAAATTGTAGGTTTATTGTCAACGCGTTTGAGTCCACCGACTCATTTTTCAGGACAAACATACATAAATAACCAAGTTTGTTTGCTTTATTTTGTATACGTTTTAAACAGTGGATGAAACAAACCAAGAAGAATCATTTCAGAACTTTACATGACAATGCAAATGAAAAACAAACTGAAATCTTTTTACGTGGTAAAATAAATAACTAAAAATATGCACACCCTTAAACTAATATTTTGTTGAAGTACCTTTGAATATATGACAGCACTCTGCCTTTTTGTGTGGGAGTCTGTCAGCATGGCATATCTATGATTGGCCAAGAGCATCAACTGTGTACAGCATTGTTATGGTCAATTTCTCGATTTTCTATTGGATTCAAGTCTGGGCTCTGGCTGGACCATTCCAAAACTTTGATCTTCTTTTGTTGATTTGGAGATAAGCTTAGTTTCGTTTTCACGCAGAAAAGTGAAATTCTTCTTCATCGTGTGATTTTTAGCAGTGGCCTGAAGGTTGTGTTGCAAAATTGACTGATATTTGGATCTGTTCATAATTTCTTCCACTTTTTCTAAAGTTCCAGTTCCAGCTGCCAAAAACATCCCCAAAGACCAATTCTGCCTCTGCCATGTTTCACTGTAGGTAAGCTGTTCTTTTGTTGATATACAGTGTTGGCTTTGCACCTATCATAACTTTTGGAATTATGGTAAAAAAGTCTCATCAGATCACAGCTTGTTTTGGCAGAATTTATATAAGTTTTGGCAAAAACATAACTGGGCTTGGATGTCTTTCTTTTTTAAGAAAAGGCTCCCATTTTGCCACCCTACCCCATAGGCCAGACATATAAAGAATATGGGAGATTGTTGTCACATGCAGTAAACAACCAGTACTTGCCAGATATTCCTATAGTTCCTTATCTTGGTAGCCTACCACACAAGTTATCTTCTTGGTGTCACGACACAGCTGTCGGGTGACCCGGGACCAGGGGCTCCTTCCCTGTCCCTAACACTAGGGGGCGCCCTAGTTCGCCCTGCTCCCTGGGATACTTCAGATGGCGAAGATGCTGTGGCCTTGCCTTATCTCCTGAGTCAGCCCTCCATCTGTTCTTTTCAATACCCAGAGAAGAGGGGGCACTACTGTGCACCGTAATACACCAACCTAACAAACAAGGCAACACAAACAAGGGTTAACAGAAAACTTCAGGCATACAAAATATTCACTCACATATTACAGAGGAATGCACCAAGGTGTGAAGGTAGGGGAATAAACCAAAATAGAGACGGATAAGGAATTACCACGCATACAAACCAAGCAAAAGTCACTAATAACTCCTTTTCATACCAACTCCTCTCCTACCGTTAGCCATGCAGCACTAAAGCTTCCTCTGACAAGGATTAGTAACAGAGCCTAGATTATAAAGGGAAAAGGAGTGGCTAACCGAGCTCAGCTGTGAGCACAGAATTACCAACATGGTTGATTTAACTGCTGTTCTGCTAGAAGAAATAAACACATTTAAAATGAAGAAGTGTTTCTTTTCAGTGCCGGAGTAGGAGCAATCAGATGCTGTGGTCTTCTGGCTCCACACTGTCGCAGTAACCCCGTGACACTTGGCTTTTCATAAGTTTTTGATGAAAATATCTATTTCTAGTTAATGTCATTTTTGTGTCAAATTTAAGCCACTTTTTGATGACTATCTCCACAATGTTCCATTTTATAACTAATGCCTTGGAAAAAATGTTTATACCCTTTTTCTGACTGATTAAAATGCAAACATGAGATGCCTTAGCTGTGTTGTAAGCTGTTTAAAGACCATGAATTTTGATGTAAAATGCAACTAAGGCCTCTTTCACACTTCAGTCGTGCTTTTTTCCCATTGACTTTCATTAGTGGCGGATTTTGACGGATGGTCGTCCGTTTGATCCGTTTTTGACGGATCCGCCATAAATTTGGCGTCCGCCATTTTTGGAAAATGTTCAACTTCGAGTTTTTTGTGTGCTTCAAAATGGCGGACTATGACGGATCCGCTGAGTCCGCCATTTTGTATAATGGTCGCCTATGGGTGGCGGATCCGCAGATATCCGTTTTTGACGGAATCCGCCAGCGGATCCGCTGCTCCCATAGAAAATACATACAAAATGCTGACAACACTGTCCGGGGTCTCTCTCTCTCTCTCTCTCTCTCTCACATGCGTACCTGCATTTTCCGGGTTGAAAAGTTCATGGCGGATCCGTCAAAAAACTGATCCGTTTGCATCCGTTTTTCACCTTTTCTGGCGGATCCACTTTTCACACACTTTGACGGATTTTAACTGACGCCAAACGACTGGTGTGAAAGAGGCCTAAGAAAAAGCATGTCTACACTTTGTGTATTTTTCATATTTTTTGTGGATTATTAAAGAAATCCATCAATTATTTCAATTGCATCTTGGAAGCTCTATTTTTTCACACTTATGCAGCCACATTATTTTATTTTTTATTTTTATTTCCCTCATCAAAATTATTTCAGTTTGTTTCGCCATTGCTTTTGAACAAATTATAACTAACATTTAAAGATGAAAAAAGTCCTGAAATGATTCTTCTTGGTATGATTTTTTTTTTAACATGACTAATACATGGCATTTTAACAAAGGTATGTAGACTCCTCTGTATGTGACATATGTATGTACAGGACCATGAATTAATGGTGCGTTAATATTAAATAATAATGTTACCCATTGTTCAGGCAGCATGAATCCCCTTCAAAGTGTTCATATACTTGCAGAGTCATTTTCCTCCCGATGTCTTATATTTCAAAATTTGTGTGTTTTCATTTTACGCTATATTTTGCATACTTTTCTGTTTATTACTTCCACTTTCATGTATTTTCTATATCCAGTCCTTGATGTGCTTGTTGCTGCCACATTTCCCAAAAGCAATATTAATGATGAGCACTTAGTTATTCCTCACATCTAACACTTCTGCCCCTCTCTGATTTCTGAAATGTTGCGCACAAACTATTACTATGTACTTCTGCTGGAAGCATGCATGATATAAACAGCATGGTGGCTCAGTGGTTAGCACTGCAGCCTTGCAGCGCTGGGGTCCTGGGTTCAAATCCCACCAAGGACAACATCTGTAAGGAGTTTGTATGTTCTCTGTGTTTGCATGGGTTTCCTACGGGTACTCCGGTTTCCTCCCTCACTTTAAAGACATACTGATAGGGAGTTTAGATTCTGAGCCCCAATGGGGACAGTGATGGTAATGAACATAAAGTGCTGCGGAATATGATGGCGCTATATAACCAATGCAAAACAATAAGGCTAAGTGCACACGTTCAGGAATATTTGCGTTTTTTTCGCGTTTTTTCCGCGATTTTCCGCGGTAAAAACGCGAAAAAAACGCAAACATTAAGCATCCTATACATGTTAATTGATTCCGCATGTTTTGGCCACGGAAAAAATAGCAACATGTTCATTAATTTTGCGGAATGTAAGCGGTTCATGTGCGATGGTACCCAGGGTCTGGAGGAGAGGAGACTCTCCTCCAGGCCCTGGGTACCATATCCCTGGTAAAACAATAATTCAAATAAAAAATAATGATATTCTCACCTTCCGGCGGCCCCCGCAGCCTTCCCGCCTTCAGCGACGCTCCCGGTCCCAGGAGTCCTTTGCGAGAATCACCCAGATGGCGTAGCGGTCTCGCGTGATGCTACGTCATCGGGGTGATTTGTCGCAAAGGACTCCTGGGAACGGGAGTTGTCGGGAGCGTCGCTGAAGGCGGGAAAGCTGCGGGGGCCGCCGGAAGGTGAGAATATCATTATTTATTATTTTTTTTAGTATTTTTACATTAGATCTTTTTACTATTGATGCAGCATAGGCGGCATCAATAGTAAAAAGTTGGTCACACGAGTCAAACACTATGTTTGACTCGTGTGACCAACCTGTCAATCAGTTTTCCAAGCGATGCTACAGATCGCTAGGAAAACGCTAGCATTCTGCAAGCTAATTACGCTTGCAAAACGCTAGTTTCTGGCGGGAATATGCAAACAAAAAAAATGCGTATTTCCCGCGGCAGAGAAGTGCGGGATTGCCACGGAAATTTCCGCGGCAATTCCGCAACGTGTGAACTTAGCCTAATAGGTGAGTTTTCGCGTTGTGTTAAGTACTCATGAGCTGAGTACATGTTTTCTATGGATGAGATCTTGGTCATATATAAATAATCTCATATTTATTGGACGCTTCAAATAAATATTTGGACTACTAAATGTGTAAAGTGGCTACTACACCTGTAAATAAAGGAGTGCAGTGTCAGACATAGTGTACCCTTATACAGTGCCAGACACATTACACTCCCATTGCCAGTCACAATGACACCAAGTGCCAGCAACAGCCCCACAGAAGCAATACACACTGACTCTCCATGTTTCCTTGCCTCTGACACCTTATTTTGTTAGATTTTATTTATTGTACCTACATGGCGCCATCGTATTCCACAGCACTGTACACCATCTGTCACATGTACAGTACAGACCAAAAGTTTGGACACACCTCATTTAAAGATTTTTCTGTATTTTCATGACTATGAAAATTGTAAATTCACACTGAAGGCATCAAAACTATGAATTAACACATGTGGAATTATATACTTAACAAAAAAGTGTGTAACAACTGAAATTATGTCTTATATTCTAGGTTCTTCAAAGTAGCCACCTTTTGCTTTGATGACTGCTTTGCACACTCTTGGCATTCTCTTGATGAGCTTCAAGAGGTAGTCACTGGAAATGGTTTTCACTTCACAGGTGTGCCCTGTCAGGTTTAATAAGTGTGATTTCTGGCCTTATAAATGGGGTTGGGACCATCAGTTGTGTTGTGCAGAAGTCTGGTGGATACACAGCTGATAATCCTACTGAATAGACTGTTAGAATTTGTATTATGGCAAGAAAAAAGCAGCTAAGTAAATAAAAACGAGTGGCCATCATTACTTTAAGAAATGAAGGTCAGTCAATCTGAAAAATTGGGAAAACTTTGAAAGTGTCCCCAAGTGCAGTTGCAAAAACCATCAAGCGCTACAAAGAAATCTGGCTCACATGAGGACAGCCCCAGGAAAGGAACACCAAGAGTCACATCTGCTTCTGAGGATAAGTTTATCCGAGTCACCAGCCTCAGAAATCGCAGGTTTACAGCAGCTCAGATTAGAGACCAGGTCAATGCCACACAGAGTTCTAGCAGCAGACACATCTCTACAACAACTGTTAAGAGGAGGCTTTGTGCAGCAGGCCTTCATGGTAAGATAGCTGCTAGGAAGCCACTGCTAAGGACAGGCAACAAGCAGAAGAGTGGAAATCTGTGCTTTGGTCTGATGAGTCCAAATTTGAGATCTTTGGTTCCAACCACCGTGTCTTTGTGCTACGCACAAAAGGTGAATGGATGGACTCTACATGCCTGGTTCCCACCGTGAAGCATGGAGGACGAGTGATGGTGTGGGGGTGCTTTGCTGGTGACACTGTTGGGGATTTATTCAAAATTGAAGGCATACTGAAGCAGCATGGCTACCACAGCATCTTGCAGCGGCATGCTATTCCATCCGGTTTGCGTTTAGTTGGACAATCATTTATTTTTCAACCGGACAATGACCCCAAACACACCTCCAGGCTGTGTAAGGGCTATTTAACAAAGAAGGAGAGTGATGGGGTGCTACGCCAGATGACCTGGCCACCATAGTCACCAGACCTGAACCCAATCGAGATGGTTTGGGGTGAGCTGGACCGCAGAGTGAAGGCAAAAGGGTCAACAAGTGCTAAGCATTTCTGGGAACTCCTCCAAGATTGTTGGAAGACCATTTCCGGTGACTACCTCTTGAAGCTCATCAAGAGAATGCCAAGAGTGTGCAAATCAGTCATCAAAGCAAAAGGTGGCTACTTTGAAGAACCTAGAATATAAGACATACAGTATTTTCAGTTGTTACACATTTTTTTGTTAAGTATATAATTCCACATGTGTTAATTCATAGTTTTGATGCCTTCAGTGTGAATTTACAATTTTCATAGTCATGAAAATAAAGAAAAATCTTTAAATGAGAAGGTGTGTCCAAACTTTTGGTCTATACTGTAAGTAACCTAACCAGCTTGGATGGAGTTGACCTGTGTGGATGTGCCGCCAGCATACAGTAGCGTCGGCATGCTAATGTCTCCTAGTGTCATAACTCGCCTATCATAATATATTTTAAGTTACACATCAGTAGGAAAATGCCATTGGCATATATTATATATTTATACACTACCAGGTACACCTTGCTTCTCCCCTAGTACATCTTACATTGTGCAGGCTTTGGAGCATTAGTAATTTGAACATTTTGCTTCTTTTCCATGGGATGCACAAAGCAAAAGTGACAATAAATTCCTATTAAAAGTTCTGTTTCTTAACACTGTCAGACTGTTTATTAATGTGTGGTAGTTTTGCAGTGACAGTGTTCCATACTTCTACACCGAGCAGGTATTTTCTTAATAAATATTTCAATATTATGCTATTTGTTCAAATTTTGTATGTAAGGATTAGATTTATGTATTGTGCTATAGGAAATGGCAGATTGAGGAAACAAGGAAAGCTTTAAATATCATGAAAGAGATAAATACAAATGAAAGATGAGCTTTGTGGCCAGAAATCAGCTGAGATGAGCTCAAAAGACGGAAGATGAAAATAATGACTTTCCCACCAGAACAAGCTCACTGATTGATTCTCTGTGTGATCATTCTGCTACGACTAAGGCTACTTTCACACATCAGGTTTTTTACAATCGGGCACAATCCGTCAAAGTTGAGAAAAGACGGACCCAGCGCAGATTGTAAAAAACTGACGTGACGGGACAGTTGTTTAGACGGATCCGTCATGAACTTTTGAACCTTGAGAAGTGCAGTCCCAGAGAGAGAGAGAGAGAGACACCAAAAAACGAATAGGAATAGTTCCAGGCATGCTCAGAGTTGAAAAACGGAATGCGGTGACCTGATCCGTCTTTTTCCTGATGCGGCGCCCATAGACTTCCATTGTAGCAAAAAGCCGGAAGCACTGCATCCGGCGCTGTCCGGTTTTTTGCCGCATACAAAAAACGTTGCTCGAGACATTTTTTCAAGACGCCGGAATGAAAATTTTTGCCGGCATTAAAAAACGGAAGAAACAGGAGGCCATGCGGCGTGATCCGGCGCTAATACAAGTCAATGAGAAAAAACAGATCCGGCGCTAGATTTCGCCTGATCCGTTTTTTCTAAAAATAGCCGAATCCTGCCTGACGGAAAAAAAACTGATGTGTGAAAGGAGCCTAATCGATGGGCAATGGAAGGCAAACTGCAAAAATTTTAATGAAACCCAATATAAAAATATTTTTTTCTTTTCTTACCAAATATTTAAAGGGAACCTGTCAGCAGGGTTGTGCATAGTAACCTACACACAGTGTCAGGTCGGCGCCGTTATACTGATTAAAATGATACCTTGGTTGATGACATCTGTCCTGTTGTTGTTTAATCTTTATTTTTAGTTTTTAGTTAATGAGATTCTCGTGTCGTAAGGTGGGGCTGATGTACTTGGTGCTCTGATTAGCTATTCATAATGCAGACTGCTGACAGGTCACACCTCCCTCACTGACCCGCCCTTTAGTTTGCATAATGAATATATTAATGTGTGTATTTGAAAAAACATGTCATTTCATCAAAATGGCAGAGCCTGCGCACTATCACTTGTCAGTGTCTATGTCTCAGGTGATTGCCAGGCTACTTAACTGAGCTGTTACTCCCAACCCTCTGCCAGACGTACATTCAGCTACTGTGTGGTTTGTCTCTCTGTGCCTTGCGTTCTATTTGTAGATCTTTCGTTGCCTGACCTTGGATCTCGTTCTGACCAGCTATTTGTTTAACCCCTTCCGCTCTGATCCGCTGTCCTCCTAGTATTCTGATCTCGGACCATTACCTGACTACGCCTTTGTCTCTTCCTTTTGTTTTTGACGTACCTTTTTGGCTTTTGAACTTGGACCTCTTGACCACTTTGCCTCATGGTTAGTCTGTGAGTGGTGACTAGCGTCACAATATATGTTTATTTTTAGTTCAGTTGAATTGGATCTATTTTATTTTAATCTCTTTTTATTGTTTTCAAAGAAAGAAAT